>NSMO01014701.1:0-13807 GCA_002588565.1 Coelastrella sp. UTEX B 3026 | reverse complement strand
TGCTGGGGATACTGCTGCGCAAACTGCTGTTGTTGCTGCTGATAGTTGCCACCAGCAGCTGCCTGTTGCTGGCCATACGCATGTGCGCCTTGGCCTTGCTGCTGTTGAGCGAAATACTGGCCCTGCCGGTTCTGCCCCTGGTTCGGGTACCCGCCCTGCTGCCGCTGGTCCTGTTGAGGGTGATTTCTTCCACTACTTCCATAACGGCCTTGCCCGCCACCGCCCCTGGGGCCCCCTGCAGCAGTTGAACAACACAGGAAGCGAGGCCTTTCAAGTGCGTTCGGGGGCTGTACACAGTCCGATGCACGGCATACTGGTATATTGGTCAGTAGTAATGGTGATGAACAGACCCACAGAACCATCAGGCAACCATAGCGGGCTACTCACTGCTGTAATCGTCTCTTCCCTGCCTCTGCGACATCTAGCAGAACAGCCTCCGTGAACCAGCAATGGACATTATAATTACCGTTCAATCTTTCATAAGCCACCAAATGCAGCGGCTCATGCAAGTAGCACAGCACGGCAAATTAAGACACCGCTCGTTATTGTCGCCACGAATGAAAGCACTTGCGTATTGAATTCATACAAAGCTCACGCAAATGACAGTTGTCAGCTGTTTCGGCGCGGGCTACAGCAAAGGCATTACTGCAACGGTAACATGAGGCACATTGCAGTGAACCATGCCGCCTGATCACCTGCAAAAGGATATATATGTTAACTCGAAGGTCATATGCGTACATGGCGTGCCCTATTAGTTTAGGGAACTTGCCTACTTTTACCCGCGTCGTCCGGAGCGGATATTGCCGTGTCGCTCGTCGCAGCGCTGCCTGGCAATCAGCCGAATGGTGTTGTGCCCTGCTTGACAGCCCCGTAAGGTGTCTGCATATCTACAATACCAACGCCCGATTAAGTCCTGTGCCCAGGCACTTCGGAAGTTCAGCTGCTACCTGCCTGCCTGCATTAAGTGGAGAACGCATCATTCCCCAAATCAACAGAAGGAAATAAACTTCGTAACAGTTGCTGAACATTGAATGTGAGCATGCAATAAAGGCAAAAGTATGCGTGCCCACTTGTGAACAAACCTGGCATTGCCTGTATGCAGAGTCACCACACTGTCTGCAATTCACGGCTGTCACTACTGCGTTGCATATGCACCCATATGCACAATATGCTTATCCACTGGCATGCTAAGCTTCAGGCATTGAAATGCACCACACAAGCATGCTGTGCACAACTGACCATTTCACAGGCCTGTAGCTACACAAAGAACATCTTGCCATCGAGCTGCTTTGCATATTCCCTCAAGTTTGGCATGGTGCCACCGCGTGAGCTGCTGCCGCTGGCCATACTCATAACATCATCGCCGCTGTCGCCTGCTGTTATACGGGCCCGGAAGGCCAGCAGGTGTGCGTAGTATACAGGGGCAACTATAGACACCGACCTGTGAGGAATACACCACAGCACAGCACACCGCTCTGACCAGCAGACCCCGCATAATCAGGTCCAAGCCTTGGAACTGCCAACGGTTGCCAGTTGGCTGCTGCTATTCAACATGCCAAGGCAAGCAGAACATTGACACATACAAAGCGACATACCCAGCTCCCTGCCTCCACTTACGCTAGCGCTCTATCCAGACTACTATGCGGAGTTCATGAATTCATTCGGGGCATTGACGGACATGGCATAGTATATGTGCTGAGCACACAAAGTCACGCTGGTGGGTGCAGGTTCAAGGCACTGGCATAGCAGGGCATTGTATAGCCTTGATGCATTGGGTGGGCGCTACAATTCTAAGTGCTAGCTTCAATGCAGCGGTACGATGCTAAAGCCACAGTGCTGAGAGTGCTGAAAGTGTCACAACAGACAGAGCCGTGTTGGCAATGAGCAACGCCCTTGCGGTAAGCAAACTCAGCGGTGAGCAGCTGACAGCTGGCCCGTTTACCTTGCACATCTGCAGTAGAGGTAGCAGAGCCAGTAGGTGAATGTCTGCAGCCCGTCAGCACCAAATCCAAGCTCATCCAACAAACAGATGTACCTACAGCAAGCAGGTACAGCAAGGCCTCAACAGGACTGTTGACACAGTCACCACAATAGCATAAGCTTTGGGATGCAGATCCATACGCAAACACACAAGCTGGCGGCAGTTCACCAAGCACTCAGGGCACTGAAAGCAGTTCTTGACCATGTTCACCAGAGAAGGCCTTTCGTGGTACGGCGGTGCGTCCAGAAGTTATCGCCGATAAAGCAGTTGCCAGTCCGCAAGCAGCAGAGGCAACCGCAGCAGGCATCAGACATACCACACTGGTGGTGAGAGCTAACTGTGGTGTCCCCAGGCCCTAGGCTAGCCGGCATTGAACATAAGCGAGCATTCGATGATTCCAAGCCTACCTGGCAGCCCTGCTGGTGCCCTTAATTGCTGTGTGACTGTTGAGGTAGAAGTCGAACAGCCAGGGGCTAACCACCGTATGGTCAACGACCGTGCCGGCCGCCACATTCCTTGCCTGGAGCCCCTTGCCTGTGAAGAAGCGTACATTGTGGCGCTTCTGCACCACGACGTAGACCACACGTGGTCGGTAGGCACCGTCAGCTTGCACCTCCTTACATGCCTGCAGGAACAAGCAGTATTTTCTGCATAGCTGAGGCATCTGTGCAACATGGTTTGGGTATGTTGGCTCGAGAAGCTGGCTACTGTAATCTAGTTGTATGTCTCGCAGTTTGAGCTGCAGAAACTCAAAGTACGTGACATGCAACTAGATCATAGTAGCCAGCTACTTTGGAGCTCGCACTACTACATGCGCTCATTCGGAAAGGCCTTGTGAGAGTGTGCTGCCACACTTGATCAAAATTGTGAACTCCCCCCAACAGCAAGACTAACAAGAAGATGTATAGAGGCTTCAGGAAGATAGAACATGGAAAGACACACCACAGCAGCAAACACACAAGTGTCAGGTGAAGGCTTCAACGAATATACTAGGCATGAAGGAGTAATCGTATGTAGATACATCTGCAAAAGCACTTGTGAGCAGGCGCTCGAGAACGGCGGCGGCAGACAGCAGCACAGCACTGCTTCGGAAGCGCCAGAACCCTGGTCACCCACTGAGTGTGGATAAAACTGACTTCTGGACGGCCAGTCTCCTTCATTTTAGTGCCGCTAATGCCATCATCTGTGCTACATGGTTTGGGTATATTGGCTCAAGAAGCTGGCTACTGTATTCTAGTTGTCTGCGTGACATGGAACTAGAAGTAGCCAGCACCTCAAGGAGCGTACAAGCTATTTCAGAGCCTGCACTAATACATGTGCTCCTCTGGAAAGACCTTGCGAGAGTGTTTTGCCGCAATGCAATCAAACATGAGCTCCAAAACAGCAAGACCAACATGAAGACGTATAGAGGCTTCAGAGAGATAGTACGCAGACAGGCACACCACAGCAGCAATCACACAAACCATTTATTGCCCAAAGATGCTCACAGCTGAACAAGTGCAAGCTGTGCAACACCCATAACAACGCATACAACCCGGCAAAGCAACACCAAGCTTACGATGAAAAGTAAGGTCGACTTCCAGACGGCCAATCACGTCCATCACCGACTCCATCACGGTAGACCATGAGGCAACCGGGCTTGCCGCAGGTGCAAGTGCACTGCAGCTTCAGCAGAGCTTTGATGGCCGGTAATAGTGTAAGCGCTGCAGAAAAACGCTCGTTCTGGAAACACCGCATGCACCAACTATAACAATACATACAAACCCGGCACTTGCAAACCAACACCAAGCTTATGGTGAGAATAGAATTGACTCCCAGACGGCTGATGGTCTCCATTTCAGCATCACCGACTCCGTCATGGTAGACCATGAGGCAGCCGGGCTTGCAGCGTGTGCAGCTGTAGTGCAGTTTCAGCAGAGCTGTGATGGCCGGTATCAGTGTAGGCACTGCAAAATGTATGAAAAAGCACACTAACTCGGCACAGTTCACAACAAGCTTACCGTAAGGATCGAGTTGACTTCCAGGCGGCTGATGGTGTCCATTTCGGCATCACTGACTCCATCTCGGTAGACCATCAGGCAGCCGGGCTTGCAGCGTGTGCAGCTGTAGTGCTGCTCCAGCAGAGCTTTGATGGCTGGCACCAGCTTCTCTGTGCTCACTGTCTCACTACCGGCCATTGGCTCCTCCCACACTTGGTGTCCATATCTGCAGAGGGTTTGAGCTATAGCGGGTGGTGGGTCGGCGTGCGTGAAATGCCAGAACAAAACTATTTGCAGGGAGACTTTTGAGTGGAGCTCCATGTCAAGGCTGGCCACTACTACAGCTATCCTCAGCCGCAGTGTGGAAGCAACTTGCAGTGCACAGTGGCCGGAGGTGAAGTGCCAACCACTAAAGCTGCAACAAGCATGGCCTGGAGAGCTGTCTTCAAATGCTGCTATGTCTCTCAGCTCTTGAGATGTTTTGGCATCCATTTATGAGTAAATGATGCTCGCTGATGCATGTGCCAAAGCACTGCAGGTCGCAGCAAGACCTACCTGCAGAGCTCTGTGTCCAGGCTCCCAACCACTGCAGCTATGCTCCTGCCGCCCTCCACTTTGCCTGGGTGGGTCAGATCGATGCCAAACACCATCAAGCTGGGGACCTACATGACAGGACAGTACATCACTATAAGCAAGCATGTGCTGTAAGCAGGCTACAAAAAGTACACAGCAGATGCATTGCGCCAGAATATATGGGGTTTGCACCTTCGATGCATGTATGACAGTATTCGAATCACTGCTTTGGGTGTTGTTGCTTCCGCCTCTGAGATGGGGTGCGGGGCCGATGGCCACAGAGCAATGGCTGGTGGTTAGCTTACACATATAACATGCATATGACTCACAATAGATTCCTGGCAGCAGAGATCAACCTGTGCGGCACATATGCAAGTGAGTTGCAACTACATGAGCACTGCCCCATTGTCGTCAGACACCGTGAGACCAGGTCTACCTGCTGTAGGCGTTAGTCACAATTCACATTAAAATTGTAGAAGGTTTTGTGAAATGAATACACAACAAATGTGATAAGTTTCCATATCGTAATGTGTCATCCAAAGCTAACCAACACGGCAACAAAAGTCGCGCCATAACCCCCACTCATATAGACCCAAACAGCCCCTGGCAGATATCAATGCTTACCTGCTCCGACCGCTGGAGACCAAAGTAGGTCTTCATCAGCTGCCCAACCCTAGTCGCCCATTTTGTGTTGATTCCTCCCAGCTTTGTGTTGATCTTCATGCACAAGTTTGCCTGATACTGACTGCGCTTGCTCGGATCCGCATGCATCTGTCTACCACCAAGACCTGCCAACAGCAGCAGATGCGCATACAGGATCGCGATCAGCTTAACCCACAGAGTCAGGAACCAGTGTGGGTTACATTGCCTGTTGCAGAATAGTGTCGTAGAGCGATATTACATGGAGTTCAACCTGCTATAGGTGCAGACAGCTGAGGTGCAGACTGAGCATACGAATTGAACCATCAGGTGCATCACTGCAGCTCAGATGTACAGCTGACACATTGCCACATGAAACCTGCAGCTAACAAAGCAAGTCGTATACTCAGTATACATGCCTGGTGTGCATGTATATACCTGAGCAGAATATCCTAAGCAGAAGCTCTGCTGAGTTTGTCTCTACGGTTGGCGCAGTGTGCGGCGCGGAGCCGACAAGCAAGCCTATACTCAGTACACACTGTGCGCATGTCTGCTGAGCCAAAGCTCTGCTGAGTCTGTCTCTACTGACGGCACTCAGTTTACATAGTGCACTGGATCTGCAGCCGACAACAGCTTGTGCAGTATCAGACAGCACCTAACGTCCTCTTACTGGCCCAAGTAAGTACTCCCCCACGACGGATTTCATGTATCTGAAGCAGTATCATAATACCTTATCCATGTCACCGACCTGCACGTCGTGCCACAATGACTTGTGTCATCAGGCCTAGGGCCGCTTGTCCTCGTTCCTGCATCTCTCTAGTAGCATCCAGCTCTGCTGCGATCTTGATGTCACGGTACAGCGGTGATGGCTTGTCCCTGAACAAGAGGAATGATGCACCACACTATTGAGACTTGCACAGGAGGCTGCTGCAGCATGCTTGAATACACTTACCATGTGGATGACTTAGCGTGGTATCGGACCAGCTGCAGCAAGCGGTAACGGGACCCTAGGAGTGTTCCCATGAATTGGCAGGTTTGGCATTGTAGCAGACCGGTTCGAACTCTGCAGTACAGCCTGCATATCTCTGTCTATGCTGAGCTGACAAACGGCCTTCAAGCAGGTGCCTTACAGCACGTGAATTGTTTGTACAATCTGCACGGGCAATTGGGCGTTTGATATTTGATGTGCTTTTGAGCTCACAAGAAGTGGCATTGATAAGAAGATAACATAGCCCTGACCTGATGAAGCACAGCACCAGCTGACACGGCTGGCCAAATGTCTTGAAAGCTTGATCCCTCACTCGCTGTAGAGCTGCCTGCATAACAGACACAACATTTGGGTTACCTAGGTGGGTCTCCAAGAAAACTGCGCAGGGCACTTCGATGACACAGCAGGGTTTGCAAGTGGCGTCGACTGCTACGCTAAACAGAGCTCGGCAGTACAGGTTGGCAAGTTGCACCTGTGCACCAGCGCAGCCTCCTCAAAGGCAAGGGCGGTTCAATCCTGCTGCTACTTGTTTGAGCTCACAATGGTGCCGCCAGAAGCGAGGCTACAATCAGCGCTGCCAGAGGCCTCGATATGCACGAACGGTTCTTCTCAAGCCAATAAAAGCCCACACACATCATGTTGCAGGAGTTCACAAAGCGCCCATTTGCACTGTGCAACTCATATGAAACTGTGAGTCTGCAGTGTTCTGCGAATTAAAAGGCTATCCTCAACCCCTACCTGCAACTGTGGTACCCCAGCAGACTCGTGTACCCAAACCACGTTATTCATGATGTTTTGTAGCAGATTTGTCGTGTCACCCAGATTGATACCCAAATCTTGCATGCGTCTGACCATGTCGCCCATCCAACTGCCGAGACTGCCTGGCCCTTGCTGTGAGTACTGATTTCTGTCCAAAACAGCAAGTATGCCCCAGCTGCGGAGGGTTGCAGGCTCTGCAAAGACAGCACACAGGACTTGCAGTTATAGATTCTTCGTGTTGAGTGAGCAGCAGGCCGAGGTCACGACTTGTTGGCTAGAGCAACAATGTGACATCAAAATAACCATATACAACGACCCAGAAAGTTGCTGACAGCCGTGCAAGGGAACTACACAAAGCAAAGCTACAGCACATAACACCGAACACAGAGTCCCGAAACACTGACCTGAGAATCTAAGGCGATCCCTGCTCATGTTCCAGGCCCCCACTGCGTTCAAAGCTTTATCTGGCCCCAAAGCGCCAGGTTGTCCGGGACCTTGGTACTCTAACCAAGGGCCTGGCAAAACCCTGCCTTGAACCTCCATCATCTTGCTTGGAAGGCTTATCCCAAAGCCCTGCTGTAAGGTGGTGTTTGCTGGGCTCTGGTTAGTGGTTGCTGGTGTTACTGCTTGGTCGATGGCTTCTAGCAGCTTGCTGGGTTCCTTGCAGGCGGTTTTGATCATCTGTTCGGTTCCACCTGGATGTGTGACGTTTGTGATGCGCTGATTCTTGTCGAACCTGGGTAGCAACGCGTTGGAAAATCAGGGTAAGGGAGTTTTGGTGCGTCACAGATTCTGAGGCATATTGCATGGGAGAAGGCCTCTGAGCTTTCAGGGGGTAGGGAGCGCAAGGCAGCGTCCGATTGCCCAAATGCTATTCTTTGTTATTTGGGAGTGGGCACATTACATGTGAATACTTTCACCATTTCAGACATACCTTGCATCAAAAGGTGCACTGGGTAACACAGCTACATGCCATAACACTGCAACAATCTTTCAACCTAGCAGTCTCCACCTTTCCAAAGACAATAAAATATGCTGTGTGCAAAGCTCACCAGATGAACTCAGGCGGAAGCCATACTTTGTCCATTTTGGAGTTTTTGGGCAGCTTCATCATCACGGGCGGCAGGCGAGGGAACTTCAGCGGGCAATGCAGCTCCTGGGGCACATACAGCAATAAGAAGCAGTTTGCAGTACATCTGGTTGCCACAATTGGGGTGTGCTACTATTGGATGGACTTGGACGGAGTTGAGGCTCAGCAGAGATAGCAAGCTGACACACGGGCAGCGCATTGGCTGGGGCAGCTATGTTCCATCGTCAGCTCATACACATAAATCTGTAGCCAACTCAGCGTACAGGCCATTAGGCCTGATACAGGGCCTACTCTGTTGACAGCGTTGCAGGCTCACTGCTTGCATGGACATAGCATCCAACAGACAATTGCCAACACCGGCAAGGGAGCAAGAGCGTCACGACCCTGACGACATATAGCAAAGCCGTATGTAGCCCAATGTCAGTGGCAACCCGAGTTTCATTTGCAGCACAAAGTCCCGTCTAAGACAGTGAAAGGATCTAGATATGACCCTGCTTCTCTTGCAAAACACAGCTGCTAGCTGCTTTGCAATCACCTCTGCAAAGAACTGAGCAACCGATACTTGTCGCGCCATTGCATCGCTGCCTTTCCTGGGATGCAGCTCAAACACAGCTTCAGTAGAGGGCTTGTCTACAAACCCAGCTGCCAGGTACCTGTAGCTATTGCCATCATGGGATTTGTAGACCACCTACATGGCAGAAAGACAGGGTTCAGCCGTGTTGTGGCAGTCACACAACCCAGGGCCCAGCAGCTGTTCAAAACGCTGCAGTAGTTGTTTTGGCGTTCCTCTTATGAATGAGCTGAAATTCCAAAGAAACGTAGGGCTGCCGGTGGCCTCTAGCTGAGCAGCTGCTGGCTAGTGTGGCCATGTTAGCGACACTGAGAATGTCTTATAGGGGCGCGGGGCCGATGGCCATAGTGCTATGGCTGGTGGGTAGCTTATATATACTGAGAATGTCTTATTTGCATTGCATACAGTCGCCCAGCTGTCAGTAACCACCAGACACCAACAGAATGACAATCAATATGTGGCCAATCATGAAGCAGCCTGATTTGTCTGCAAAATCAAAATAAATAAGGGCCTGCAGTACCTACCTTTCGGTTCCTGATGCCACGTGCCAGTTTGCTCTGCAGGCGTCTATCACTCCAGAAAGCAACTTCCAGCTTAGAGTTGCCTGGCTGGTGGGCTTGAGTTGATTCACCCCTCCCTACATGCACATCATCATACCACACTTATCAACTGGAGGGAAACATAATAGAGATAGATGGAATTGACAGTGGATGCCTTACCATCTGGAACGGTACTCTCCACACCTAATAGGAAAGCATCTGGATTATGTTGCCCGGTTGGCAAACGTTGGAGGATGTTAACATTCTGGCTATCAGAGAGCTCATGCGGGCTTCACCTGCCATAGACAGACCAGGGCAAGGCCAAAACAATGCAGTTGGTTGGTACTGACTAGGTCGTTGGAGGTTTGGTGATCATGTATAGTGTCCTGCAAGTCTATAACAGATGTCTGCCATTCTCAAGATGACTACAGAGACGTGCTAACACTGCTGACAAGTTACTTGCTGTACAACTTTATCAAAAGCACACTACAACATCACATGGCTGACCAAAGACTTGATCTGAGCTTACCACTGCAGGACTACATACTCTTGTAAACAAGCCAGATGGTTTTACACGGCCCCTCACTCAATCAGTGCAAGCAGAGAACACAAATAGAGTGATTGAGCTTCTGACATCAGAGACTCTCTGACCCTTAATGTGGTTTAACATGTTGTCTGTTTGAATTGCCCAAGTGTGACCATGGGGTCCCCCCTCCTCTTCTGGACAATTTTGCAAATCAACAAGTATCACACCCCCTGCCATAGCATATTGAGCATTGAGCCAACATACTTGACATAAATGGCAAGTTGCATTGGGTACATGAAACCCAACAGACTGTACAACTGCAAATTCAATCTGTCGCTCTCACCATTGAGAGAGTTCACTCCGCCTACTTCATCCATCCATTGAGCAATGTTGATGTCAGTCCTCAGAAAAGCACTGCATGTGATGTCAGCTGTGAACACCAGGCCTGATTCTGTCAGCTTCACACCGGATTGGACACCATTCAGGGCCTGCAGCAAACAAGTAAGCAAAGTGAATGTTGAAATCGAAAACAGCCCTACAGGTTACCTCCACTGTAAACACCAAGCCTGATCCTGCCAATCTCACACAAGGTTGGGCACCACCACCAGCCCTCTCGCCCCTTCGGGAACGAGAGCGGACGGTAGGGAATGTGAAGTCGCCCCGACAAACACATTACCCTCCCTTAACTTACGCTAGCGCTCTCTTGAAAGCGCTATGCGGTGCTCATTCATTCATTCACTCATTCATGGGCACCACCAAGCTGTTCTGTTTGCACAAGTAGGCCAGCCAATGTCATTGCACAACCCACGCTTCACACATCAACTGCAGTATCAATGGAAACAGCACTAGAACCACATCTGATGGCAAAAGTATCTCAATCAAAAGTACAGCATTCAAGCCTTATAAACCCCAATCACACTTACCACCAGGCCTCCACCGATGTTCATATTTGCCGGGTTTTTGTTAAAGTACAGCGATGACCCCACGGGGCTGACCGCCTCCAACGCTGCAGCAACTCCTCTGGCACCACCATAGCGGCTCATGATGAGATCTCTCAGAATCCATTCAATGCATTGACGGCGCTCTGAGAACCTGTGAGCATAACAGGAGAGATATATAGATAAACCAATGATTGAGTGAATTCCACATAGCGCTCTCAACAGAGCGCTAGACGCGTAAGCTGAGGGAGGGAACCGTGTGTGTTAGAGGAGAGCGTGATGTGAGCAAACTGTATTCTGTTTGCCAGCTGTGATGGTAAGCTGTGATGGGCAAAACCTACACAGCCCCCACCAACGACCCAACCCACCCCTCTAGCCAGCAGCTGCTAGCTGTAGTACCCCATGCCCTGCTGTGTTGCCAGCACAGTGCCTGGGTTTAGGTGCATGTGTACAACTAACCAACAATCATAGCAACAACGCCATCGGCCTCACTCACATTGTCAGTAGGTCATGAAGCTCCTCTGCGTTCCCTTCCTTGATCTTGCTGGCCAGGAGCCTCGTCAACATCCCTAGAGCTGCCAGCTTTAGGGGATCCTTCGTCAGGTGGAAAGTAACCTGCGACATGACAGAACAAAAATGACATATGCGATCATATGTGGGCTGCCAGCTAGTTGCTTGTTGTATTGCATGACCGACCGAGCTGTGATGTGACGCAGCACTACTCTACTATACTCACATCGACAGCAGCCACATGCAACAGCAGACATTATACACCCAAACTCCAAGATCTATCATAGACTTGCTTACAGCCAAATAGTGTAAATCACTCCCATCTATATGTTGCAAAACAGTCAGAACCTCAGCTACTCACCCTCCAAGTGGTGGGTTTAGTCTTGCCAGGCATAATGATGCCTGGAACTTCACACTCCTTAGCGATGTTTGTGTTCCAGGGTAATGGCGCATAGACCTCAGGCGTCACCAGGTTCCTTGCACCGTCAAAGGCCCAACACACGGGCGGCTTTGTAGAATCATTCCACCAAATGCTGGCCCATTTGAGCAGTATCTCACGCGCGTTGACCGGTGGTTTGGGGTTTTTGGACTCTGCGTCTGCAGCTGCGATCTCGCGCACTTTGTGTGGACCTTTGCCCGATGTGCCGGAGGCCCCTGGTTTGGGGCTTGCTGGGGTATCTGTTTCCATAGGACTGGCACCTTCTGCTGCTGCTGCTGCTGCTGCAGGGGCCTCTGTGGTGCAGCACAGCCCAGGGTATATACAAGTCGAGCAGGGTTCTTGAAGCAGGGCTTTGTAAAGGTACCAAACCAGCTGACTGACTTGCAACACTGCCGAGATGCAAGTTGCAAGTCGCAAGATCATTGTAGCAGTTGAGTGGCCGATTAGCAAGTAGGGCCTACGGGTGATTGTAAACTGACATGTTCTGCATGCTTGCCTGCGTATGAAAGCGCTTGCAACTTGTTGATTGATTGGAGTCCAGCATGCTGTGATAGCAAGCTTTATACAGAGCACCAGGCTAGCTAAGCATGTGCAATGAAGGTTGCGGTGCATATCCCCATCCCACAGCTGCTCAAACTTGGTACCACATTGCAGCTAGTAACCCCAGTACTGCAGCCCCAAACTCCTGCAGTAGTTTGTATGTAGATCAGCCCTGTAGCCCTTTTTTAAAAGCGCCTAGCACATAGGCTAAGTCTCAAACATGCGCCAATTCACATTCACAGGAATGCAGACACAACATACGGTGTCTGCACCGGACTGCTGTACCACATAAGGTGTGTGCAGCAGACCGTTGTACCAGCTCTCACCCTGCCGAGGCGGCCTGACTTGTTCAAACTTCACATCATAGTGATACAACTCCTTCCCGGTCAAATCCAGCTTATACATGTTCACAGTGAGAGGCACTGATGAACCCAGTGTGCCCTTTACACTTGGCCGTAGTGCAGGAACAGTACTTGGCACAGCTGGTACACCCTACATGCACACAAGGAAACAAATCGTTGCTCATTTTTCCCTGGCCATGTATGTGTGTAAGCAGTACGCAGTCACAGGATGGTCAAATACGGTTGAGCTTCTGAAACTGTATAACTAGCATAAGTGTCATGCGCTCAGTAAGTGTATCCAGTGGGCCATTTGTAGAGTGCTGCTGCATTTGTAGTATGGGGCTACCAGGCAGTACCTGTTGAAACCTGTGGTCTTTGCCCGCCAGATATTGCTGCATGAGCCGAGCAGCTTCAGACGCATTGACCAACGCCACATGAGGGTGGGATGGGCCGCCTCCTGTCGTATGGCAGTAGGATATAGTGACAGTGGATACGCTACCATTGAAGCCGGTACTATCCGCACCCGACAACAGCACAGTGTGTTTTATGCTGAGCTGCAGCAGTAGGCGCTGTACTGCTTGCAACACAGCAGGCTCAGCTTCTCAGGCGCCTCAAGCCGGCAGAGCTTGCTATCTACATCTCCTGCAGCAACAGCTGCCAGTCACCAAACAATGCAGCAGCTGCACCGCAAGTCCAATGTGTTGGAGGCCTGCTGTAAAAGCATTATGGATAGAGTTCCAGATTCTGATTGTGCTTGCAAAGACTTGGGCTCTTGAGACCAAAGCAGTGCTTACTTCCATAAGGAGCTCCTCTGCCGCCACCATCCCTGCCTCCTCCCCTGCCAGGGCCCCTTCCACCATGATGGTGAGTACTGACCTCAGGTCCCGGAGGCCCATGTCCTGTGCCACCTGGGGGCCCATAGCCCCGGCTCGGACTCCTGCCAGCAACTCCTGGTGAACTTCTGTCAACCCTACCCCTACTGTCTGCTCTGGGGCCAGCAGTACCACCACTGGCAGGGCCGCCTGGGCCAAACTGCCCCTGAACTGGCAGATAGGGCGGACGGGGGCTGGAACCCCTCACTTGGGCTTGCTGTTGTGTGCTGCCAAAGCCAGCAGGTGGCTGCGGGCTTGGGCCACGGGCGCTGTGCGGGCTGTAGCCGGCTGCCGCTGCTGCGTGGGGGTTGAAGCTGGCCGGTGCTGGCGGCGGAGGGGGATAACCCGCAGCACCTTGCGCATGAGCTGGGCCTGGAAGTCTAGCTGCCTGACCGGCCACAGCTGACCAGGATCTTCCGGTGCTTGGCTGCTGCTGAGGAGGGGGTGGATACTGCTGTGGGTACTGCTGAATGTTTGCTGGGCCAGCTGGCTGTCCTTGGGGAGATGCTAGCGTGCCCTGCC
>NSMO01014700.1:0-13811 GCA_002588565.1 Coelastrella sp. UTEX B 3026 | reverse complement strand
CGGGTCACTGAGTCGCGCTACACCCTAACAGCTGCCTGAATCAGATCGTGAAGCCTGTCGGCCTGCGCTGTTGAAGCGAAGGCTGCGTATGGCACGCCAAGATCTCGCTGGAAGGATGGTACGAGGCAGGAGCTGCGCCGGATGCCTGCTGCAGAAGACGACTAGCAGCAAATAACTGGCCCGTAATCATTAGTTTGCAAATCACTGACGATGCAATTACGTCCTCGTCGGTCTGGCGAGAGCCACGGGGACCTGCACGGGGATGCGTCAGACCTGGTGGCGCTGCGAGAGCACCGTATCAAGACATTTGCTATCGCAATGAAGGAGTAAATGGATGAGTCGGCTGATAAGTCAGGTAGAGATCGCAGCAGGTTTCAGCTCAGCACTGAAACTCCATAACCACTTTTTGCACAGCCACTTTCACGTCCTTTGGCTGACAATATAACAAATCAAAACCAAAAACAAAACTTTTGGGTTTTTGGGAATTTGCGTTGGTGGAAAACACAGTCCAACGTAGCCGCGAGCGAACCGCCAGACGTCCCTGGTTGAAGCAGGACAGGCAGAATCACGATAAAAGTAGACTTACAATTCATTGCGCGCGCCCGCGAGGACGCTGCTGCACCGTACAGGCAGAACAGCTAGTACCTGACCCACCCCACACACACGTGTACGGGTGTCAAAGCGCTTGATTAGCCCCTCCTCTAGAGAGTCGGGGCAATATAATAGCCGATATGTAAAGCTTAGCTCATCATGAGCATGATGTAAAGTTTAGCTCATGCCGAGATGTATGCAATTCACTACCATCTGTCATGATGCTTCGCTGTATCTTTCATGTAACAAGGCGCTTCAAGAAAGCTCTTACGAGGTACCTTTGAAGTACATCCGTTGTTCTTCGAGCCTTCATGGGAGGGATCTGGAGGGACTTGTCAGGATGGCTACAGGACTTCTGGCAAGCTAGTATATCACAGAGCCGCATTGGGGCTCCAGTGGGCCGCGGCCCACTGACCTCTCATGCATGTAATTTACAGCAGTTTGCTTGGCATACCATGTTGCATGAGCTAGACTTCACTGACCTCTCTGCTGCTTGTGATGTGTTCCCTTCAGGTTAGCATCCCGGCTATCAGTTCTCGAGTCCCACACGCAGCCACAGTGCCAATCCCTTCCTTTACAGCTCACGGGAGTCGCGGCCCACGAGCTTCGACTCGAGCAACAGCAGCAGTACATGCGATGCTTGACAACATGCGAGTGACAGCCGTGCAATCAGACAGTGCGGGGACCCTGCATACAGGCAAGCCAGCTTTGTTCACCAGCATGCATACTTCTGCCTTTGATCCATGCTTGTTCCCAATGTTCACAAATTATTATGAAGTTTTACTTCTGTTATAGTGAGTCTGACACGGTCCTCAGCACCTACGTGACGGGTTTAGGATCAGCGGCCACGTGGCTCAACCCCAACGGCCCCGCGGACGGCCACTGAGCCGTCTGCCAGGTTTGCAATGCATTAGTCTGCATGTACAATGACCCGTATGTGGTCCTACTGCCCATGCAGTGTGCGTCGCACCATGAAACTCAGAGTTTTCAAGGACCAGGCGATCGTTAACCAACCCGTTATAATGAAAGTAGATGACTTGGGATCCTGTTTGATACGGGTGGTACGCTTTGTAGCTACAAGACGGTGCAGTTGTACCTAATTTGCAGCATGCGGCACGGCGTCAGCCTCATTGCCAGATAAATGACACTTTTTTCCCGCTATGATGCTCTAGGGAGCAACAAATTGCATAAACAACAATTTTTCCACTTCTTAGGCATGTGTTACACAAAAATCACCACATAGGAAGTACCAGGCGATGACGAGAGTGACGTCTGACTCGAGAGACTCCAGAGAGCCCTGTCACACATGAACTGACACAGCAGATGCGTCGGCCAGAACCCCACCCACCCAGTGTACATAACTCCAGCACCAGAGGCTTCAGCACCCCTGGCCGCTTCTTCTGGGCAGACAGGTACAAGTTTCAAGTTGCCATGGCATGCACACCAGTAGTGCAGAAAACTGCAACAGGCCAAGCTGGCCTGTCGATGCTGCTGATATGCAACCCATGGGTGCTTACTGATGACATGACGGGGTGAAGCGTCTTCCGGAGGGGTCCAGCTTCCGACCACTGGGGGGCTGGCAGGGGGTCGGAACCGGAAGCTGCACCGGCCTGCGAAAGCAGGTCGGAAACCGAATGCCCCGCGCCGGGGGGAGCGCGAGGGGGGTTATCCCCACCTCGCTCGGGGGGTCCAGGGGGGCGACAGTATACACGCTAGTCAGCCATGAATGCTCAGTGCTGCAAGAGCTTGATGGATGGCTTGCATGAACACGAAAAGCTGTCATAGTTAACGGGGGCGCTTTTGATGTCTCAACATTACTCACGTGATACATTCCTGCCATCAATATCTGTTGCCCCTCAGAATGCTCAAGTTCATTGGTTATGCAATGGATAACTGCTCTCGAGGTATACTTTTGTTTCTTGCTGCTCACAGGATGTTGATGCTGCTGGTTCCCTGCCCGAGGACGTCTGGGAACCACTTCCGGCTGAGGTGCAGGTTGCCACCATCCTACGTGGCCTCCTGACGTTCACCATCACCCTTGTATCTGCTGGTGCTACATGGCCAGCTTCCCTCGCCAACCTGGATGCTATCAAGATTAAGATTATTGTTGATCATGATGACCATCATTCTGCAGGAGCTGACTGCTCGTGGATTCGCAGCTATAGTCAATAAATGCAGCTCAGTTCATGCCAAATGGGGCAATGGTCCAAGATCCTCTAGACCGGTTAGCCTTACAGTAGCTCTGTTAGACCCTATGCCAATTGTGCCAGTCATTTGTCAGCTATTTGCTTACTCCCCTTTACCTGTCAACGTACCTGCTGGTTCCTATGCCGAGGTGACCTCTGGGTCTGGGCATTCTGGCTTAGTACTACGTATCTCTTGTCTAACTCCTCCTGGTAATCTCTTGTCTAAGTCTATCAATGAAATGTACGCTTTTATTCGAGTATCACCAGGTGGTGCCCTGGGGAAGGTTGTTGTCAGGTATGTGGTAGAACAATACAACAAGCATGAGAGCCCCAACCCCTGGACTCGTATTGAGTATTTTGACTCTGATCAATCGCAAGTTATTATGGCCAATGATAGAGAGTTACCTGGCAATGATTACATCATGGTTGTCATGGGTTGTACGATACTGGGTAGGCGTTCATTCACCGCTCCTATCCGTCGCATCTGTCAGTCAAAATTGGGCATTGATGCATCTGTTCTGCCGGAATCTAGGATTTTCACTCTGATTAGATTGCATCCTGGTGGGTCTCAACCTGTTGTGCAGCGCAAGCGTGGCTTAGCAGCTGAGCAGTCTGCTGCTGGTGCTCCTGTTTCCAAAAGATCTACTGTACGTCCTGGGGTATAACTGTTTGACTGTACCATGGCTGAGCAGCTGCAGCTTACAAGCTGGTTGACACTGCTTGCACTCCAACCAACAGCAATAGCCTGTGCAAGTGATACGTGTCTGTCAACCAGTGTCATGGGGTTTTTTGGTGTTGGTTGGTTTTCCCCATGGCGGTAGGCTTGTGATGGCTGGTTTGGATTACATTGGGTGGGCACTGTGCTTTTAGTGCTCTGTCCCTGGTTAGTGCAGCCAGCACTAGCCAAAGTGGCCTGTTCTGTATACCTAGAGCAGTCTGGTTGACCTGTCTGTTGACCAGTGGATCTTTCAGGCACTTTGCGTGCGTGTCTGATACATTCTGGCACAATCAATGCCAGCAGTTGTGCTCCATCGCGGTTTGAGGCTGGTTACTACAGCTGTTCCGTCCTGTGCTCGGGACGTGGGATACAACTGCGTCCTTTGCACGTCCGGTGGAACAGCTGATGTTGAGTCCGTATGTGATGCATTGGCTGCGTTGATATGTGACGCAGCCGTGTATATCCGACGATAGGGCTTCCGCTCTAGTGGCCTGGTAATCCAGTCATCATCATCATGGACATGCTGATGGTGAATGCGGGTCGGCAGCCCGTCAACAGGCACAAAGTGTACTATACATTTGAGTTAGTTGCTTTTATCAACCATATCTCTGCTCAGTCGTCTCGATAGCCTTCCCGGTATCTCGTGCTGTTGGCGTCGCCTGGCACCCTACTTACGCTGATTGCTAGCGGTCCTGTTGACATCAGTGCAGTGCAAGCTACGAGGTCAGTGCCAAGGACTGTGCTACGCATGCAGTTCTAATACAGGTAACATACGCTTTAAGAAACGCCCAGGCAAGAAACTCCCACCTTTAGGCAACGAAAACGCGTACAAAGGTTTTGTCCAGGGCGAAACAGGGTCTGGACAGGAAACTCCCCAATTGGAAACGAGAAACCCCTGGAGCCTCAACCCTGGGTACAGTTCCTTATACGGATACTGCCTAGAACGCTCCGATTGGCGGATTCGTTGCCTTGATAGCTCAATATTATTACTATTTACATCTTGTGAGAACCTTTACCGCTCTATCGTGCCAGCAGGCCACATGTGATGGTACAATCAGCCGGTACCGTACTGAGTTACTAAGTTACAGCAGTACTCACAGCAGTACCTAAACAGCATGCAGCAGTGGACAGAGCAGCCAGTGCAACTCTTCAACGGTCGACAGCATCACCTCCTGAGGTGGTGAACCTTGCAGTGGTTGATGGGAACACAGAGCAGCCGGGAGAGCCAGCAGACAGGGCAGCAGACAGTGCAGTGCCAACAGCAGCAACTGCAGAGCCCTCGGCTGCTCTTATGGAAGACTGAATGCATAGATCGACGTGGCTGCAGCGCCTCCAGCAGCTGCAGGCGGCTTAATACATAACCCACTGCTCATAACATAGCTGGAGTACTTCAGCGGGCTCTTTCGGCTGTTTTAGCGGCACTTGGCCAGTCAAGAAACTCTTGCTAATTAGAAACGCCAAAGCGTGTATCGAGGGTGTTTCTTAAAGCGTATGTTACCTGTAGAACTGCTGGACTCAGCGCCAGGCCCTGCAGCCGGTTTAAGTTTGCATAAGGTTGTGCCACGGTCCTGGAAACTGTCCTTGGCAATGTAATTCAGTGCTTGTTCTGCCTTGGGCTGTCTCGCATCACTTGGGTATCGGCAAGTTTCAGTCGTCTGCCTCTGCTGTCACTGCATATCACTGCCGAACAGACGTAGGTTCAAGCGTTGTTGGGTTAGCGCAGTCCAAGGACAGTTGCTCCCTACTCAGTTGCATAGCTATCGCCCACACCAACAGGTGACCAAGAGGAATGCACACATCTAGTAGAATGTGAATGACCAGTCTCGAGGCTTGTATCACCGTACAGTATCCCGAGCGGTCCAGTCGGATTTAAAGAGACAATTTAGCATGTAACTGATGTCACTGCGTTGACTGATATGGTCTGCAGGATGCTCATTGCCATATTGGCTGTTGTATTTGAAAGGGGACAACACTTTGCAACCAGCGCTGCTTCAAGTAGCTCGCCTCCCGATCATGCATCAACAGTAAGTGAAGATGGTAGCCTCCTGCATATGGTTGTTCCCTGCAGATGGCTGCATTCGATGTGCCCTTCGTGAATGTGATACTGCACCAGCCTGGCCAGCAGGCACAACAGCCAATCCCGTTCGTTACGGTGAACCAGAAGCTGCGCTTGAAAGGCCTAGAGGAGGCGCTCGGGCTCCAACAGATCAGGATTATTGTGGCGGGTCACCCTCAGGGGATTGTCCTCACGGCGGACAATGATGGTTTCGCCGACATACGTCCCTTGCGGCCAGGCAGCAGCATTAAAGTGTGTGGGGTGCCTGTGCCAGGTAGGGCGCCTTTGTGCCTCAAGTAACATCAGCTGACATTGCCAACAGCAGTCAGCAGGACCTGAGCATGGCCCGACAAGATTGCAGCTGCCAATTTGCTGAGCCGCAGTTTTGGCTGGTACGTCTTAGCAGCAGTGCACCAATGTATGGCTGCAGCGCAGCAGCTGCAGTGCGTGTTCAGCAAGTCCCCATTGACAGTGCTTTTGAGGAGCAACAGCACTAGCCATATCACCAAAATTGATATGTTGGGACATCAAGATACTTGTAGCAATACTTGACAGCCGCATGCAGCCACACTGAGTATCATAGCAGAGGCATGAGTATCAGTAGGAGACGGCAAAGGCAGCTCAGTATGACGCAGGTGGCAGAGCAGCATCAGCACTCTACAGCAGGAAGCCAATGACGGTCTTGGACGGGGTGTAACAGCAACATTTCATGCCAAGCAAGCAGCAGTGGCGACAATCTGTCAAGCAAGCAACAGGGTAGCTCAGCAGCAGTTGGCTGGCTCAACTCTTTGACCCATGCAGCCTGTAAGACGCACGGTAACACTATGACACAGCCAGGCAGCAGCAGTGGGGCTAATGGGGGGGATGCATGGGGATTACACGCATACGCTCCCCAGATGGAGGACCGTGAACAAGAGGGTGAACAACTGTAGCAGTAGGCCATGACAGCCAGAAAAGCAGAAGTCTTATAGCATTGGCAGCTTGTGTGCTGCCAAGCACACAACAGCATCACCACCTTGCACCGAGGTAGCCAGGGTCAGACTGCATCACCAGCCTTGACTTTAGCGGTGCATGCTGCACGGCAGCAACAGTTAGGTGACCAGGCCCTCAGGCACATATGTTGCACAGCAGACTCTTGTCAGCTGTCATGTCGGCATGCTCAGCTCACAATTCGCTACACTGCACAGGTTGAATGGTACAGAATTCATGATGTTGGCAGTTGCAGTAGCGGAAACAATATCACAGGATCTGCCAATGATGCAGCAGTGCAGCAGCAGCGCTAGATCCTGCAGTGCCCGGCAAGCAGCTGTCCTCCAGCATCAAGAGCTTGCGTCTTGCCAATAAGCCTCCTCTAGGAGTATCTGAATGGCAGCACCCTAGCAATGTATGCAAGGCAGCAAATGCAGCTGATGCCATGACGCCAGGGTGCATTTTAAGCTTGCGCTTTGGTCTGAATAAACAGTCTGCGACCGTGGCAGCTTTGCATCAATCCAGCTCACCACAGCTTTCACTCTGCGCCGATGCCGGTACTGGCAACAACTGACGGCTGACTGCTGTCTCTTTCCTTGCATGTTGTAATCAATGATGGTGCTGGACTGCTGACAACAGGCAACCCTCCAGCAGGTGAGGTTTGTGGGCAGTAGATGCAGCATGAGAAACTTGTGGGGATGGGTGAGAGCAGCGCCAAGCCTGTCGGGTCTCTGGCACCCTAGTCAGCATAGGAGTAGCGGCAGCAGCAGCGGGGTTTGTTCGCCAACATTCATTGTTGGTAGCACTGTGCATCAGCCGCACAGTGAAGCAACTGCGGGCAGTGCTTGTCAGGTCAAGGGGTGGGTGCGCATGCCCAACAACGTTCGGCAGTGCTGTGTTCGCTGGACTGTTGTTGATGCACAGCTGGGTGCCTCTACAGCTGTCCATGCTCTGCACTCGCTGTAGTTGACCAACACCTGCTGATGCTTTGTCTGCGCAGGTGTCGCACAAGCAGGAGCCATAGCTTCAGCAGGTGGGCAGTGTTCATATTAGGCAGGTACTGGTTACCTGTACTCAGCAAACAGCATTGTCATAAATTGGCAGAGCATATCTTATCCTCACTAGCCAACAACAGTGACTGATGGTGGCCCTGAGCAGTGGCAGGCCTAGATCTACAAGCTGTTTGTTTTCTCCGTGAAGTTCTCCTTGTCAGCACCTGTTCTGCCAGCAAATTGCAGTGTGTCAGCATCACCAGCACCTGTTCTGCCAGCAAAGATCAGTGTGTCAGCATCGGCATCTTGGGGCCTCCAGCAGCACCAGCCAGCAGCCGTGGCAGCTTAGCAGGTTGCACGTGAGGCAGCAGCAGGACCAACACCCGGCAATCTCTATCAGGCACAAGAGCACCACCAGGCGTGTTTTGCCAACAAACAGCATCTCCTTCAAATCATGGGTGTCCGGGCTGTCGTTTGCAGCAGCAAATGGCAGTAAGCAGCAGCTGCGCATGATAACTGGGCATTGCTCCAGCTCAGCCCACAGCAGCGGCAGCAACGCATGATAGCCTAGCACTGATGCAGCTCAGCCCACAGCAACAGCAGCAACGCATGATAGCCTAGCACTGATGCAGCTCAGCCCACAGCAACAGCAGCAGCAGCAGCGGTGCATGAGAGCCTAGCACTGATCCAGCACAGCCCACAGCAGCAGCAGCAGTGCGTGAGTTGTCACTAGCAGTGACAGGTATGTCTTGGGCAGCTACTCCCTGTTCCAAGCCACAACTGTTAACTGTTGCAGACCAGCTCACAGCACCACCAACAGCAGCAGCTACAGTAGCAACAGCAGTGCACGACAACAGCAGGACCCTGCGTGACACACTGTGGGGCACTGCCCGCCAGTAGCAATGGACATTCTATCCCGCCCGGCCAACATTAGTGTATAAACAGCACTACCTGTCGTGCACGCCAATAGTACTGTCACATTGAATGTAGCAGGTAAGATGCACATTTGCTTATAGCCGCAGGAGCACTATAGTCCGTGGCCAGCAGCACAGCAGCAGGCTGGGGCCTGTAGCCAAGTCGTCAGCTGGCTCAAACCGTCAGCTGACAGCAGCAGCAGCAGCAGCAGGATGAGCAGGCAGAACCGACGGGGAATATTGCATCTGCTGTGTATAGTATCAATCCACGAGCAGCACCAGCCAAGCTCGAGCCCTCACCCTCGCAGTTGGTGCAGCAGTGATCGCGTAGCAGAGTCACAGTGCTGAGCACCTGGCAGGCCGCTACCAGGTGCAAGAGCTGTCGCTGGAGGCAGTAGCATGACTGCTGAGGCCTGCTGGCATGACAAGGAAAGATAGGCAGCAGCATTCTCCTGCCAGTTGCAGCAAGCCTTGGGCGCTTGAGTAGTGTGTTTTTGTGTTCATGTCGCCAAACAGGACTTAGCATAACACCACCCTGGTCTGCCCATCCTGCCAATGATGTGGGCAGCGTGCTTGTCTAGTTGTTGCTGCCATCACATCCGCCTGGATCATGCGTCGTCCGCAGGAGCAGTAGTTGTCACCGGCGACCAATTCAGCGCGTTTGCGAATCAGGTTGTGGAGGGCGTCAGGACAGCTCTCACTAGCGGCCTGTTCGACCAGTTTGCGAAGCAGCTTGAGGCTGGGATCAAGCCAGTAGCAGGTGAACTAGTATCAATCGATTAGCACGGGCCTGTATCACCTCTGCACTGTACTGTCCTTGCATGTTATGCTAGGCAAATGTTTCCCGAGATGGGTGGTCATGAGTAACACTGCGATCAAGCAGTGTGGTTGTTCACGTATTGAAAGCTAGCTGGCTGCTTCCGGCTGCAACCCCACGGCGGAAGGCCCAGCAGCGCAACACCTGAACAACACCTGTGTGCGTGCACTTTCTCGCTTTCTGCAGATGGCGTGGGCATTCTGCTTAATAGGCATGAAGTGCTCGTGATTACACCAAGCAACGCTAGCAGCACTACCATGAAGCAGCTTCTAGACAGAATCCCCCTACCCCTGATGCGAGGACTCATGTTTCCTGTGCCAACAGCAGCAGACCCACCACACATAGAAGACTTTAACTCGGTAGTGAGAGAGAATGGGAAGCAGGACGAAGTTAGTATTTATGATGCAGCAGCAATCTGGATAAACAAGCACCTCTGCCCACCAGGGGTGAAAGCAGTTCTCAAACACCAATGCGACTGGTTAAAGGGGTGAGCGTTGTGGATGCGGTTGGGTAATATCGCCAGCAGGCCATACGGACGTACGCTGCAGAGGCTGCTGCAGCACATGCCTTGCAATCGGCCAGTTAACATCTGTGGCAGTACCGTGGGGCAAGTGATGCTATATTCAGCTCAAATCGACAGCATGTGCAGCTCCAGATTGGCAACATGCGCGTCCACCAAATCAACAAGTGCTGCTGCGCAAAACACGCTGATCCTGCTTGCAACATGCAGTCACCCAGCGGAGAATGTCGAAATCAAGAATGGCAAGGTGGATCTCGTGTTCGTGCTTGAGGAGTACGTTGATGCTGTCACTGCTGCTGATGACCTGGCTGCGCATCTAATTAGCATCTGCGGACTATGTGAGCTGAAGACTACACAAACCCTGCAGGTCTGTCCATTGCGCTAACACCATGTTGCTTGTGCGGTGCAGTTCGTCAGGGGCTGTGATGCAAGACATGTGATCATCAACACCACAGCAACACCTTGGTTGCTGGTTGAGAAGTCACCCTGTACCCTTACAACAACTTGATGATAGCAATTGGCAATGTCTGGCTAGCATTATTTCTGAGGACAGGGTTTCTCATTTGTGTTACTCACACTACGTTCACAGTCCATGCACACTGACAGGCCAGAAACAAGTTCTGCGGTGCTGTGGGTGCTGATTGTGCAGAGCAAATCGTCAGCTTGCTTTGCACAAGCAGCTATCGAGCATGTAGCAGCCAATCACCTTCAGAGGAACTGCCTGGCGGTTTTGGCAGAATTACATCATGTTGAGCTGCAAGGACAGGTAGGTGGTTGCAATGTGCGGGCGCACATGACACTTGTGGGGATGTAGCAATTACTTGAAGAGCAGTCTGCACATTGATTGTGTGCGCTCGGCCCAGCTGCAACAGTAGACTGGTTCTGCTGACGGCAGCTTACGGACATCAAACTTGTTCATTGTCTGGGACAGTGGTGTACATTTGTGGCGGCACATACCTATTTATGGTGTGGCCTTGCACTCAGGTCAAGTTCACGACCATTCTCACTGATCTGAAAGCCCTCTGGAAGGTGATCAGCACGACAAGCACTCACATGGCAGTTATGGAGAATACCCCAGGAGTGCCACCCAAGCAGCCATACACGCAGCTTTCGCCCGAGGGCTACAGCAGGGCAGCGGCTGTGATGTGCATCCAGACAGCTTTGGCAGAGGCAGCCGCAAGTCTCATAAGCCTGAGAAACAAGCTCTTCCCGGGTGAGTTCATGCAGTGCGTTCATCAATGCAACTTGGCTTTGCAACCTAGTGTAGCATTCCTTGTTGATGTGTACCACATCAATGTGTCGCGCTGAACTATGTTTGCAACCAACAAATGTCAACATTTCAAGCTCTATGCACCTATGGGTTCAAGACCAGGCGATGCGGTATGAGTGTGGTTGCTGCAATTCCAGCTGGTATCAAATGGTTGTGAGTTACAAGCGGAGCTATCAAGATACCATTTCTGTTAGGGCATAAGCTTGCAGACTGACTTGAAGATGCGTTGCTCTGCTTTGTCAATGTGATGCAGCGCTTGCTCCAGGTGCACCAGATGTTGACCCTGGGGCTGGCGATCTGAGTGGCGGCAACGGCAGCAAGGACAACACACCAGGCAGCAGAGATGGCCAGCCACCAGGCGATGAAAGGGCTTCTAAACAGCTCAGGCTTAGTGGCAGCAGTGGGGCAGGGCGTGGCAGTCACTGTTTAGATCATAGCAGACAGGCAGTGTTGCAGGCCGGTGCAGAGTTCAAGCAGCGTGTGCTGCATGACAGCGACCTGCAGCGGGACTTGGAGGCCGGGTTCAGTGCATCAATGGTCGAGTTCTTGCGCACACCTTCAGGCTACAAAGGTCTACTTGGGCTGGACAGCCCTCCAAGCACCATTCAGCTGCCTAGCTTCCTAGAGTTGCTGAGCCAGCCCAAGCAAGAGCATGCAGCAATGGTCATTGCTGCCGTGGCTGGTGCCAGGTCAGGTGATGATGTCAGCAGCACAGTGGATCAAGCTTAATGGTCATTGTGTCCAAGTGTTGAGCGAGGTGAGGTTGCGCTCAGCTGCAGAGCGGTGGAAGATTCAGCATGGTCATGCTGATCATCACCATCGTCAGCTGCAGCAGCAACAGCAGCGGCATCCAGTGTGACAGCATTAGTCGCAGCTGGGTTGGAATCTGGGCCTCAGTCTGCTATACACAGTGGTGGCTTTGATTGGCTTTGAGCTATCGTGGGCTTGTACAGCGTCGGCTGGTGATGTTGAAGCTGTTCTGCGCATGTGTGTTGGTGTCTGTAGAGATGTTGCCGTGCTGTCAGGCTGGGATTGCTACATCCCAGAGCTCCAGTCCATTTCTGCAGATTGGCAGATCCAGTGTCTGCTGCCCCCGGTTAGGCTCAGAGTTGGCACTGCCATACAACATGCTTGGTTGTTTGGCAAACCCTGCAAGTGTCATGAGGTGGCTCATTGGTCTACCTTGTCGTAGACAGGATGGTTGTAAGCAAAGTAATGAAAGTCAAGTAATAAATATTCAGGTCTGTCTGTGAACATCGGGTGAACTCTGCATACAGGCAAGCCAGCTTTGTTCACGAGCATACATGCTTCTGCCTTCGTTTCATGCTTGTTGTCACCATGTTCATAAAGCATTAGGTGTTTGGTCGATGGCCGCATGGCTAAGGCTGTCTGGTAGCAAAGTTGAATATTATGAGGTGGATTAAGATGTCAAGTGCAGGGGTGTGCCTTCTCATGGTTTTGGGGGTCTGTGAAAGCAATTTCATTGAAAATTGAAATATTCAGGAATTTTCAGCAAGTTTTCACCGCCAAGGACGCACACTGTCTGCTGAGTTCCCCATGCTGCCCAGGGCGCCCAGACCAGTGCAAGGACTCCAGACTGGCTTTATATCATTCCTAATGTGTGTTATAAGCTGGTATAAGGCGTTCTGATGCAATCCAGAGCCTCAGTCTGGCTGTTTGGGTTGTTCGATCAGTACACTATAACGGTCTTTGCACTTTCAGCCCTTTGTCCCTTGAAATTTTCATGGAATTTTCAGTGAGATTACGTGAAAAGGAAAAGTGAAAATTGAAACGGCACACCCCTGGTCAAGTGTGTAAAGCCCTTTCTTGCCCGTGCCTCCTTTGGAAGCGAGTGTGGCACTTTGTGGTTTGCTGCAGTGAAGGGTAGCTGCATCAACGTCTTGAGTTGATAGCTCGTCTCTGAAGAAGAAGAAGAACAATTACCCTTTTCGGCCGCAAGGCCGTAGCTCGTCTCTGCATCATAGATAGGTGTAAAATAGACAAGTGGGTCACTTGCTCTGGTCAGAGGCCGTATGATGGTACTTCTGCTGACAACCATGAACACCGGGAGCTGCTGCTGCTTTTAGGCGTCTGAGTAGTGAGTCTGACACGGTCCTCAGCACCTACGTGACGGGTTTAGGCTCAGCGGCCACGTGGCTCAACCCCAACGGCCCCGCGGACGGCCACTGAGCCAGTCTGCCAGGTTTGCAATGCATTAGTCTGCATGTACAATGACCCGTATGTGGTCCTACTGCCCATGCAGTGTGCGTCGCACCATGAAACTCAGAGTTTTCAAGGACCAGGCGATCGTTCACCAACCCGTTATAATGGAAGTAGATGACTTAGGACTTAGGTTTGTGGCTACAAGACGGTGCAGTTGTACCTAATGTGCAGCATGCGGCACGGCGTCAGCCTCATTGCTTTTGTTTCCCGCGATGATGCTCTAGGGAGCAACAAATTGCACAAACAACAATTTTTCATTTTCTTAGGCATGTATTACACACAATAACCGTCCGACGACTATGGCATAGTAAGTACCAGGCGACGACGAGAGTGACCGTAAATGCAGGCGACTTGCTGGACATGACATGATGCGGACTGGTCGTGTGATAAACCGCTGATACAACGTTGAATGAGGTCATAAGCTCGTATTGGGCGATATAGGGAGAAATAGAAAGAGACTTGCACGACCCGTCAAACACCCCCCCCCCCCCCCCCCCCCCCCCCCCCCCCCCCCCCCCCCCCCCCCCCCCCCCCCCCCCCCCCCCCGCCCCCCCC
>NSMO01014699.1:0-13806 GCA_002588565.1 Coelastrella sp. UTEX B 3026 | reverse complement strand
ATGGTGGCTACAGCCCACAGGGTGTTGGATACGTCCTGTGCTTTTGCCTGCTGCAGCTTGCTGACCAAAGCAGCCAAAAACTGATGTAGCTGTTCTGATGTAAGCTGCTCTTGCATTGTGGCTACAGCCCACAAGGTGTTGGATATTGCCTGTGGCTTTGCCTGCTGCAGCTGGCAGACCAAAGCAGCCAACAACTGATGCAGCTGTTCTGTTGGGATCTGTTGCTGCATTGTGGCTACAGCCCACAAGGTGTTGGATATGTCCTGTGCTTTTGCCTGCTGCATCTGGCTGACCAAAGCAGCCAACAGCTGCTGCAACTGTTTTGCTGTGAGCTGTTGCTGCATGGTGGCTACAGCCCACAAGGCGTTTAATATGTCCTGTGGCTTTGTCTGGTGCAGTTGGCCAACAAAAGCAGATAACAGCTGCTGCAACTGGTCTGCTGTGAGCTGTTGCTGCATGGTAGCTACAGCCCACAAGGTGTTGGAATACTGTGTGGCTTTGCCTGCTGCAACTTGCCAATGAAGGCGGCCAGCACCTGCTGCAATTGGTCTGCTGTGAGCTGTTGCTGCATGGTAGCTACAGCCCACAGGGTGTTGGATACTGCTTGTGGCTTTGCATACTGGATCTGGCTGGCAAAAGCAGCCAGCACCTGCTGCAATTGGTCTGCTGTGAGCTGTTGCTGCATGGTAGCTACAGCCCACAGGGTGTTGGACATACTCTGTATTTTTGCCTGCTGCAGCTTGCCGATGAAGGCGGCCAACAGCTGCTGGAGCTGTTCTGTTGTGAGCTGTTGCTGCATGGTAGCAACAGCCCACAGGGTGTTGGATATGTCCTGTGGCTTTGCAAACTGGATCTGGCTGGCAAAAGCAGCCAGCAACTGCTGCAATTCGTCTGCTGTGAGCTGTTGCTGCATTGTGGCTACAGCCCACAGGGTGTTGGACATACTCTGTGGTTTTGCCTGTTGCAGCTTGCCGATGAAGGCGGCCAACAGCTGCTGGAGCTGTCCTGTCGAGAGCTGTTGTTGCATGGTGGCTACAGCCCACAAGGTGTTGGATATTGCCTGTGGTGCAGCCTCATCTGACACAACCAAGAGCCGCTCTATCACTTGTTGCATTTGTATCGTTGGGAAATCAAGCCCCTGCAAGGCGATCCCGTACAAAATGTTGCTGACGCCCTGTGCACTTGCTGTGCTCAACTGACGTATGAATGGTGTCATACACTGCTCTGTTATCTCTTGCTGGGGCTGCTTGCTGCTGCTGGGCTTCAGCTTACAAACAGCCCAGATCACATTGGACAGCTGCCGGGTGCCGCACTGTTGCAACTTGGGCTGCAGCAGCTGCCACAGCTGGCTTAAGAGGCGAGACTTGCTGCCATGTTGCTGCTCTAGATGTGGTTCCTGCAGCTTGGGTAGTTGCGTGATGCAAGCCGCCAAGTGGATAAAGTTTAGCGAAGTGTTGTGCTCCAGCACTAGCTGCCGCAGCTGTTCTGTGCTGGTACAAGCTGTTATGAAGCTGGTTAATGCCGCTGGGGACACCTGAAGGACAAGAAGGCAACAATGTAGTGCACTTGCCTTGTGTCTGTGGTATGCTGGGCATCGGGAAAAACATAGTCTTACTGCTGTGCTTGTTATTGCTGGGTCCCTGCTGTACAAGCTGCCACAAATCTTATAATAGTTTACATTCATAGTTGCTCGTGACAAAGCATGCCATGACAGTGCATGACAGTGGCATTACTGTGGCTACGGCATTAGCAACTTTGTCACAAGGTAGTGCGGTGAGGTCAAGCTACCCTTGAACTACACCCCTCAATCCGCTGCATTGCAAAAGTACAGTTCAAAGCTCCACTGAGGTGCCATGAGCAGCTGCAGCTATCATGTTACCCAGGTCAGTCAATGACACATGGGATCATGCAGCAGGTTGGTGTTTAAACAACTTCGGGCTTGTTTACAGAGGTACAACACACCTTGGAGCCCGTGAAAGCCCGTGTAGGCCTTGGTGTATGCCCTGGCCTTGATGCCCCGCTCTTCACACCTGCTGCATCCACACGGCCCTGACTGTCAAAGCTATGTTTGCTGCCTACACCTCTGCTGCTGTCAGACTTAACACGCTTGGACTGCTGGGGCTGAGCGCTGACACCATCGATAGCACTGTCCCGGCCGCCCAGGCCTGAAACTGTACTACTGCTTCTGTGCCTGGGTGTTCCAGACTCTGCCGTGCGAGGCGAACTAGAACGTTTGCGGCCATCCCTGCTGGCGCTGCGTCTGCTACTGTTGTGCAGAATTTGCTTGCTGTCAAGTGGTGCAGGTGACTTTTGAAGGTCCAGGGGGGCTGTGTTGTCCTCCGTGGCAGGTTGCTGAGAGCTGCTGAAGGCTTTGACAGCTTCAAGAAGCTTTCCTGGTCGTTGACTGTGCTGCAGATGCCTGGGTGCTGCAGGCACAGCAGTCTGTACATGCAGTACTGCCGAACTGCCAAGAGGCGGCCTTGTCCGAGGTGCACCGCAACTTTGCGCAGCAAACACGGGCACTGCACATCTAGCACGTGATGTTGCCATCGATGGAGGCTGGCCCTGCCAATAAGAACAGTGAAGGACTTGCTGCTGTAGCTGCATATTGCGGATGAGTCCAGTGGCCCCGGCGAAGCCAGACCGCGAGCTAGAACAGCTGTTGAGCTACATCCGTGCAACAAATTAGCGTAAAAGCAGTGATAAAGGCCCTCTGTGGGGTCGTCCACGACACGGATGCAGGAGCACCCGGGTGTCGCAGCCCGCCTAGCTCTTGCTGCACGAAATGCCCTTCGTATGATCGACTGCGTTCTGTCACACGATTGCAGATGTTGCCTCGTTGTGCTGTCAGTATATGGTCCCGCCAGATGCCACCAACTTGGCAAGGTTGTACCCGCTCGTTGAGTTTCCAGGCACACCAATGTAGCAAAGTGTATACTCCACATTAGCACTTTCGTTAAGCTTGGACAGACAGTGTTGATGGAGTTGTTATTGTTGTGGATGCTTGTCAGCCCGCCTGCAGGCTGGGTCCTTGTGCTGCTGCCCAGCGGCTACTTGCAGGAAGCACGGTGTCATGTGCAGGGCCAGTGACACTTGCACAATAGAAACATGAACCTGCTCACTCTGCTAGATAACGTATGTGCCGGGGGACGGCATGCTGCATATGCACTATTGCTTTGGCATGGTTGTGTATTGAGCAAGACCTGTTGGCTCTGCCAGGCTGTCAACGCAAGTGTCAGCGCTGGCCTTAACCGGTCCGAGTCAACCCCTGATCAGTTGCTATATGGCTACTAGAACTTCTAGCAGCCAGCTGTGCTGCACCTGCTGCTACGATGACAGGTCATTGATAGCAGCGCCTAGAGGCCAAGCGGCTTCAATCGTCTGACCATTGTACTTGACCTGCAGCAGTGCGCACCAAAAGCACAACACTCAGTATCGAGTACCCAGCTCAATTAGAGAGCACCGATATCATCTTGCATTGTCGCCTTAGTATAAACAACACATTGGGCGCTGTGCCGAAATGTGTACGTGAGCAGCAGTGCGCAGCAGCATACACTCGCCAAACGCGACAACCAGCTCAAAAGCCCTGACATGCTGCAGCCATGCTGTGGCAGCTTTAAGCATGCATGGCAGCACTCTGGGTCTGAACATGCACAATGTCGCATTGCGGGCGCACCAGGTGTGCCCACAGCTTCAGACTTAGAGAATACCACCACTCCACTGATGAAGCAACCGCCAGAGCACTGGTTGGATTATATGATGTTATATACTGCTTGTGTGTGGAGCTGCTCACCTGTTTCACTAGTGTGATAGCTGCATCTTCTGGCAGGTCAAAACCCTGGGCCAACACTGTATGACAGAATGACAAGTCCAAGCAGAAGAATGGTGCCTGGGCCGCCTGCAGCCCTGCAAAAGCCTTGGTTAACTCCGTAATGTCTTTGCCACAGGCCGCAGCTGCGCGCTTGGCAAAGTCCTGCAGTAGCAGCAAGCACCGCATGCAGTGTGTTGAAGCTCTATTGCCCCGCCTGGATTGCTACAAGGGAACAAAGGCACCCGATTGAGGACAGCAACCAGCAACACAAGGTGCAGGGCGCACAACAACCTTTTACACCAACCTGCCACCCACAGATACACACTCCATAGACGTGTACGCTACCTGTCAACATTGCCCCAAGCATGCCAGGGGCAACCACCATATTACACCTTCCCGCACCCCCTGCCTGTATCAAAACAAGCTCACCCCAGGGCTGGTCTTCCACTCAATCGCATCCTTATCTGCAATAATCCCGCTGTCTAGAGCTCTGTCCCAGAAGTAGCTGCTGACGTAGTACACGCGTGCCATACTGCTGGGCTTGCCCCGCCAGGCCCCATTGAATGAACAACCCTCCTGCACAGCACGAACACAGGTCATGAACAAAGCAGCTTCAAAATGTGAGAACAGACCAGCCCAAAAACGGCCAGTCCAAGCACAACTCTGCAGGGACTTGCCTCTTAATCGGTACACCAACCCTGCTGAGCTGGTTCTGCACTGACCATTTTACAAGCCACGTTTGAAGCCCGCCATGCAGGAATGAGGCTTGGTCGGTTGCAGTTGAGTCAACCTGAATATTTAAGCATCATGTATCATAGCGAGGAAGGCTTTGAAGATGTGCACAACCCATCCACTCAATACATGGCAGTATGTGAGACAGCTTCGGGCATGATCCTTGAATAATGCAGCATATGCCCATAGAAGTAGATAGCACGACCCTATCAGAGCATGTAACACATTTCAGACTATGAGATATATGTCTGGTGAAAGTCACAGGCCTCATATGTTGCCTATTACCCTACAGTCAACAAGTTGCAGACACGCATCCAGCATGCCGACGCACGTATGAATCGACAGCCACGAGCACAGCAAGGCTGCCCACAGCCCTTGCCATGTTTGTATTATGAGAACATTGCAACTTGGCCAGCTGGGCATGTTACCAAGCTCTTGTCACATCACGCCACATCCAAGGCACAAAACCACATCCCTCGCATTCCGCAAGCAGATAAGCATTTGGCAAGCAGATAGCGGCACACAATCAAGCAATACAATGTCCTGAACTGCCACCAGCAGAGGTCAACTACTTGCCTTGGGTTGTCCACAATCCTTGTCATGCTCTAATGCTTTGTACGTAATAGCAGCACATTTCTTGAAGTCCCCAGCCTCAATCACTTCCCCTATTGCATATTCCTTTCCAGCATATGCGTACTTCAGTGAGCTGCCTTTGGCAAAGCATGGGTGATTGGGGTCATCACGGCCGGCTTCTATCACCTTGGCTCGAGCAGCCATCAAGCCATAGCCTAGATAGCTGCAAAGCGAAAAAACACCAGGGCCTGGATGTGGGTAAGCAAAGCAATGCTACATGCCAGGTCTGTGTGTTGAACTCAGCACCGACTGCAAGTACATATGTGGAGGTGACTTTAGCCCACTGATTTAGAATAATACTACGAGGTTACATGTAGATACTTTCACCGTCTTAGAAGGCGCTCCCTACTTCCTCAGTATTGGCTGTTATGGTCTCAACATTGCATCAGAACAAAGAAGAATATATACCAGAGTGGCACCTAGTCATGCTCCATGAAGAGTGGGAGAGCTGAGAAGACATGCCTAATGCCCCGGATATGGAATCCGATACAAGACAAACGCACAGATGCTAGTGTGGCAAGGGTTATAGCCATGACCTGGCATGTACGCTGCTGGCATGCTCAGGCAGCATGCTTTGTTGGCTAATATCTGTGACAGGGCCGACTCCACAGGTTCCTTTGCAGCGGCGGTACTGGCCATTCCAATCCCGCCAGAATCCTCACCTATGCACATACACATTGTAGGCCATGCCTCCTGCTTTCAACTGTGTTATATACCCAGCCGGTGCCGCAGTAGCTTCCTCAGCAGGCAGCGCAAATGCTTCCTGCACTGATCCCCCACCCAGGTCGATAGCTGCAACTGTCCCCAGGGGCCCTTTCTCCAATCTGCCTAACAAGTAGTTGAGCGTTAGCCAAGCGAAAGCTCCCTCATGTGCGCCATCCATGATTCCTACTGCATCTGCCTTAAGCTGAAAGGGGTATGTGGATAGAAACAGCTGTACAGCTGCAAGGATATCGTCCGCTTTGCTGCCGGGTAGTAATCTGAGGCCGGCTGTGGCTCTGAGTGACAGACTTGTACTGGACTGCAGGACAAGCATGTTGTAAAGCGGCCTGAAACGCAAGATTGTAGGGGGTTTGCTTGCGTGGGGAGCAAAGTGAATCAGGTGGGTGTTGAGCTGTGCTGCGGCAGGAAGCACTGAAGTGCGCCTGGGTCCCAGACTAGGTGGATGTTGCTGCTGTGTGCTGGTGTGGTGTACAAGGGCTGTTGACATCCAGCAAGCCGCTAGCCAGTGAGAAGTAGGCAACTCGCTGCTCTGCAGAACATTGACAGCAAGCTGTTGGTGCAGTTGCCAACCAGTTGCAAGCATACCCCAATCCGTTGCAAGCATATGCTTGCACCATATTGCATACAAGGTTCTGCTTAGCCAAGTGGTCAAATTCAGAAAACACGTTGATGCTGGTGCATGCGCGCCCACCTGTTGCGATTGTGGCACTTCCTTCAGCGCCTCTGCCAACAGTGGTTTCAAACTTTCAGCTGCTTTCTTGGGTTCATCTGGGAAAGCGCTCAGGCCAGGTTTTAGTTGATGGAAGCCATCGCTGAGGAGATGTAGCTGGCTGCCGTCCTGCCGGAACTTGAATATGTGTATTCTGCTGCCCGTGCTGCCTGCGTCCAGGACTATGTTGTATATGAAGCTGCCGCTGCTGCTTTGGGTATTGCTGTTATGTTGGTGGCTGCTGTGTAGCTGGTCAATTGTGAGGGCTCGAAGTTCCTTCACTGGCGCTGTTGACGGGAATAGTATCACTATCATCGTCATTATGATAAGCAACTGCGGAGAGCAGGAACAGCAGGTGTCAGGTCAAAAGTTGCTTCCTGCACATCTGCTTCAGCAACTGCACCACGCTCGCTGCGGGGTAACAATCTCAGCAGGATCTGCCAGCCCGCTCATTGTGTCATATGCTGCATACGTTCTGGACATACATGAGTGAGCAAAGCCTAGCTTACCGGAATAAAAGTGACAAGTATAACCCCTCTGTGCCTGCAACAGTAGCTGGACGGCATCAGTGGCAAGTATGCGTGGCAAAAAGCGCCGATGGTGCTTAGCTCACCTCCATATCTTATCCTGCACGTTCTCATGTCGTCGTATGATCATTTTGTGCTTGCTGGCTGGAGCGAACCGCAGTATTGGGGAAGCAGCGGTCCCGCCGTTGGCGATGGGCATCCCACTCTCGCTCACGCGGGTAAACATAAACAGGCCAGCTTACAGAACATACATATGGCATTCACAAGAGTCTGCAGGTCGCGCTTTCGAGGCGCGCTAGATAGGTAAGAGTACGCTGCATAGCTTTGTACATACACAAGATGGCTAGTTTAAGCAAGGGACGAGCGACATGTGACTGCATGGCGTTGAAGTCCCATTAGTTAGTTGGACGGTTGTGTACCGGACGGCGTGCGGGACTCCATGGCTCAGCGGTGCAACACCGCCACTCTGCACAGTCTCAGCGGGTGCTGAACAGCTCTCTTTCCTGCGTTGCAAAGGCTTGTCAGCACGCTCTCAGCAAGCCTGGGTGTGCACCAGTGCAGCACCTCACAGAGGTGTGAGCCGTTGTGTCTGCCCTCATGAATTATCGTATCTGCTTAGATTTGATAGTTGCCGCGCAGTCTGTTGCCACTCAGAAGTCCTCCTATAGGTATGCAGGTGCAATCTCAGTGCAAACCTCTGTGAGGCGCTGGTGCAACGGTTGCTGTATGATTGTAATCACGGTCATGAGGTAAATCACACCAGAAAGCTTGTCACCGCAACCGAAGGCAAGGACCAGCTTTTCAAGAGGTCCATTTCAGGTGTGCATGGCAGCCAAAAGCGATCCAAGGTTGCTTGCTGGCCCGCCTTGCTCACCTCAGGACCCAAAGACCGTGACTGAGCAGCTACTAGTCCAATCCACGAGCATCAGGTGGTTACAGGTCAACACCATGGACACATGGAGAGTGCCCTCCCAGCAAGTACACCACCAGGAAGGTGCGCTATCGGCAGCAGTTCAGCATGTACAGCATCCCCACAGCCCTCCATACTGTAAAGAAGACCCACATGTTCCGCATGTTCGACGGAGCCGATTGGGTATGCAGTGCGTGCCGACTGGTGCGCCTGGTCGGGCTTTCAGTGGGACTGAGATGGGACCGTGGTTCACAGCAGTGCCGGTCTGCTGAGTGCTTCGTCAGGCAATCGGGGCCGGCGAGAGAGCAGCTATAGCAAGATTATGAGCGCGCAGAATATACCAGTGAGCATTGCACTGCAGCAAGCAAGCGGTAAATCAAGTACAGCTCGTCGTTGCAGAGTTCAGAGGAAGCTTCTCATACAACTTCAGGAACATGCTGAGTCCTACAGTCACAAGCTCAGCCGGAAAGCGGCATGCATGCGCTGCAGGTAGGCTGTCCCACGTATCATCTGATTGCTGGCACCCTCGTCCGCTCATGTTGCTTGCAGTCCGTGCTTTGATATCACATTCGGCTGCATCTGACAGTATATCACCTAGTTAATCTTCAATGCACGTTCTGGGACTGCAGCGGTAACTAATCTAAGTCTCTCTATGTTCTGCTGTGTGATACCCAGGCAGGACGTCAGCAAGGCACGTACGGGTCGCGCCAGTAGCAGTATGGACGCGCCCCACTCCGGATAAGGACGAGAACTGGACCAGGCCGTCGTACATACCCACTCCAGGGCAGTCCCCTGTGATCCAGCCATCACGCAGAGAGGACCAGCCTCTGTACACTCCTAGCATGCCTGAGTTTGCCCCATCAGAGCGGCCAGAGCAAGCTCCGGAAATGCCAAAGGGCCCAAGCATGCCAGGTACACCTTGCGACATTTCATTCACTGCTTGTATCCTCATCAGCAGTCAGGCAGCAAAGGAGCAAGTGTGTGGCAGCCCTTGGACATCATTGTTTGCTGCAAAGAACGCAGCAGCTGTTCTGGCTCAAGGAGCTTGATCAGCATGTGTCCAATGGATGCTATGGCCAGCGAAGCAACAATGATGCTTGGGCTTGCTGTCAGGGATGAGTTACCTGCGGTGATTGTGTTATGTTGCAGAGCGCCGACCGGACCCAATCCCAGCTGGTACGCCCAAGGAGAAGCCACCAACTGGGGAGCCAGCAAAGGAGGCGCCACCAGAAGCACCAAAGGAGAAGTAACTGTGCTGTGACTGTTGTCTTGGCAGTGACACTTTGCGGGATGCTTGGGTGGGGTGGTTGCAAGTGGTTTGCATCAGCTGGACCGCAGTGGACCCAGTTATGAAGTCTAGCAGGAAGATAAGGTGCAAGTTGTGAGAGCGTACAGCCGTCTGGAGAACGTAGCATCCTGGTAATGGTCAGTAGCTGTGCATCAAACCTGCTGAAGCTTTTGAAGCATCAAACTGACTCAGCCAACAGCTGTAGCAGCTGCAACGGTGCTGCACGCAATGGTGGGGACCACAGCATATGTGATATGGCAAGCAGCAAGAGCACCGGCAGCAGCAACAGGTCTGCTGGGTAGAGGTATGACTCGGTGCGCTGTTTACCAGGCAGGGCTCTGTTGTGAGCAGGGGTGTGAGGTGCACACGGGTCCCTGTGATTTGCCCATCTGGCGTGCAGTAGCAGCATGTAATAGGCTGGCGCAAACCCGGTTTGGGATTGCCAAGTGCAATTTGTTTCTGAGAGGGGGTGTTGTGTTGGCACATAAGCCAAGGCTAGGTCGCATACATTTTGGAAACCCTAGACGTATCGCTTTGGATGGCTGCATGACGAGGCCAACCGTATCTAGCAAACCTTAGCAGCGGTGCAATCGATCATTATGTTTTTTCAGCGTCAGTGAGAGCTGGTGTTGATGTCTTGGTGCGCCTGGCTGTACTGTTGATGTGTGGAGGAAAATGCATCTGCTATGGTTGTCAATGTTCAGGGTGATCGTCACGGAACTGCAGGCCTTCTTGCTATGGAAATTCCTAGTGTGCTGTTGACTGCTTTGATGTGGTCACCTCTGCACTTCGCTGTTCGAGAATGGTTGCCACTCAGCGGCGGCCGCACCCTGTCAGCGATTGCAACCTACTTCAACAAAGACCTTCGGACGAAGACACGGGACCAGACTACCTTAGTTGAAATTTCACAGTGAACCTTGGCATGACAGTCTCAGACGGATACGCTATCTGTCATGGCAGTCAGCTTCAGACTAGGACTAGGCAGCAAGGGCAAGTCTTCTTCTTCTAGGCAGCAAACCAAGCAGGTACCTCGGTTACCCACAATTGCATGTCAAGGCTCTCAGAGCCTTTCCTGAGGCAACGGCCTGTGAGGACATGCATATGTTCACGCAAACCCCACAACCATGACAAGCACATACATCAGATACTGCACCAAAGCATGCTGATACGATGAACACATATGACATGTCTTTGACAGTACCCAGAACAGGTATGACGGTCAGTACAACACTGGTTTCTCGACAGTGCTAGCATAGAGATAAAAGAGTCCACCTCACGGCCAAACGATCATTCTCCCGCAGGCGGCGCATTCTGCTGCTGTTGACTGTCCAACATCTGCTGCTACTGCCCCTCCTGTTGCTGCCGCTGCTGCTTCATATACATAAACACCGACTTATCACCGATATCGTCTTTGATCGGTTGGCTATACTTTCTTCCAGCAAACACAGCAGCAACACCGCATGTAGAAACTAGCAGTGCTTGCTCCAGTTCAGGTGGTGCCAGACCGCTGAGGTGTGTGAGGCACAGCAGCGGCAGCAGGAGGGCTACACCAGCAGCTTCTGGCTTGCCATAGCAGAGACCCTCCTTGATAGCAACACCTGCAGCAGCAGCAGCAGCGACAGCAGCAGCAGCAGCGACAGCAGCGGCAACAAGAAGGACCTTGGGATCAGTGGATACCATAACGATCGGTTGCATTGCGATGAGAACATATCGGCAACTTGTTGTACAGTGAGACATGCACTGTTGCCAAGTTGCTGATGCAATGAGCTTGGCAGGGTGCTACCATACTCTACCGTTATGGTGCAAAGGTTTTGGGTCACCAACAGCAGTGACTGCAGACATTCCAACCTGTCGTTGGTGAACACGCTGTCACACCAAAGACAAGTGACACAGTACAGCAGCGCGGTTCGAAGCCAACATATGTGCGTATGCGCAACATGAGACTCACAGGCAGAACTTGAAATGAAAGCATAAGAGAATCTACAGCAGTGTTTGATTGTCAAGGCAAGCTGCAGGCTGCATGCAGTGCGAGTGGTTGGGCGACCATGATTGAATGAGGTATGATGTCACAGTCAAATCATGGAGCAACATCTGGGCTGTTATGTGCATAGAGACATGAGAAAACCCTTGCAGCAGATTGTTGCTCAACACTATGACATGCACAGCTGTTGCTGCTGCTGCTGCCACCAGCTCCACCGACCACTGGTTGACGGGCCGTTTCAGACGACTGGGTTACCTGACTCACGGTTGCTGCGCCAACAATAATTTGCCAGTGGCTGCTCTTACACTTGAAACAAAAAGGAACCTGTGAACTCAGCAACAATCAAAACCCTATGAAGGCCATACAGCACTGCAGTCACAATCATACGATTACGCAGGCACCAAACGTAACAAACCAAAAGCGGCCTGACAAAACTGCTATCAGGCACCAAGCCCACCTGTTGCTGCTGCTGCCACTGGTCCAACAAACCACACGCTCCAGGCTTGCTGTGCCACCAGCAGCGGCAGCGGCTGCTCCCCATGACTCAATGCCAAATAGCAACCTCCAGCGACACCCAGAGCCCAGAGGGCTTGCAACGTCCGCTTGATCGGCGTCAAGTAGATGTGGATTTGCACTAGACTGACACCGAATGCAGCAGCGCCTAGGAGGGCTAGAGGGTTTAGAGCTGCTGCTGCTGCTGAAGGGTCTGTGGTATTGCAGATGGTTGCTGCTGCAATGAAAGCTGCGCAGCAACAGCAATGCGCAAGGTGAGAAGCACACGTCAGAGAGTTTGCAGACAAATGAAGCCACCAACAACTTCCAGGACATCAATACAAATCTGGTCAGTGTTGTGGCACGCAGCAGCGCCTAGGAGGACTAAGAGATGTTGGTGCTGAAACTGCCGTGCTGCTGTCTACAAAGCGTGGACAGAAACATGCCGGTACATACAATTACAAGATTCAAGATATGTATGCCTCGAAGCTAGCTTATTGTCCCAAGTGGCACAAGGACCTTGCTGTTGTCGTTGCTTGTGCAAGGATCTGCTGCAGACTGGCGCCCAATCCAGCTGCAGGGGTGGAACTGGTGCTGGTTGCTGCGTTGCTGCTGAAGGGCTACTGTACTGCAGATTGTTGCAGATGCGGAGAGCGCTGCAGTGTCAAGACTTGACAATGATGCCAAAACTTCTCAGGAGTAGGCTATTAGGGGCTGGTCTTTGATGGCATGCGGTATGTAGGCCAGGGCAGAATGTGTCTGTGAGGTTGGGGGTTTGAAGTCCCACTGACCTGGCATTGCATCAGCCGGCAGACAAGAGAGCTCCTAGATGTCTAACGCTGGTGTTTGCCTTTGAATGCAGGCCGCTGCAGCTACACCTATGATGATGTGTGGACACGAGGGTAGGTGTGCAGGGACAACAACAATGCGTCCGGGGCATCGTCAGGCAAACCACCTGCTACTGTGTCACCCACCTGCGACTGTTACTGTGAGTCCTACCCTGTAGCTCCAGACTTCAATGATATCTTCTTGTTCAATACGCCACGGACCATACATGCCTTCATACACGACATCACCTCCTGCAATTCAGATATGCTCGTTGCTAATGGTGAAGGTTCCAATATGAGGTGCGCTGTGCTGCATCAGAGCGCGCGCATTGCTTGCATTACGCCATTCAAGCAGACATTTGAGTACTTCCCACGGGCCAAAGGCGGTGCTGAGAGCGTAGTTCGTCCTGTACCTTGGCCATCGTCAGCTGCTGCATTGCACTTCTGCTGTTGTCCATGAATTCTGCCTCTGAGCAACTTGAGCGAGCTGCAACCGCTTGTGCCATATGCGGTACTGGTGTAGTGTGTACTGCGGTGCTGTCGGGGTTTCCATGGGGCGTTGAAAGCAGGTAGTGCCACAGCGGGCAGAGGTGATGAGCAGCAAGCTCGAAGAGAACGGCACTGTGCCCCTAATGAAGCCTGCATCGTGGAATAACTTTAAACCTTGATTTCTGTCACTGGAGCGTAACACCGAATGCGACACCGATCCGTATTGCTTTATACCGTAGCTGTGTTTTTGCTGTACGGCAGGCAGCAAAGCAACGCAAATCAACCCGCAAAGTCAATCCATTTTCTGCAAAATCATGACACACAGCCTTGCGTGCCTTTTCTGGACCAGCAAAACCTCCAGAATACGTTTGCGACCGGCCCGTCTAGCTTCCTCGGACCACCTGCACACAACTCAGCAGGCAACCCAAACTGCTTTGCAGTCAGATGTAGATACGTTCAAAGAACCAACTGAAAGATCAGCAATCTTCTGGCCGTCGCAGCGTCCATGCTGCTCAGAGCACAGCAGTTGCACGTCACGCTGCTTTAGCCAAAGCTGGCATACTGCTGATGGGACCTTCTGCTCACTCCTCGAAGCAGTACTGCTGCACAGTGCACAATGAGTACACTTTTTCTCTGCACGGACTATTCAACTGCCTTGCACAACAGATTTGGGACACACTGCAT
>NSMO01014696.1:0-13902 GCA_002588565.1 Coelastrella sp. UTEX B 3026 | reverse complement strand
TCAGATTGGCCCCATGCGAGCTGCAGGATGTGACTTGGGAGCCCCTGCCATGGCTGCAGCTGCTCCAGCAGAGCCCTGCTACTGCAGCCCCACATACGAGGCTCGCAGCTAGCCTCGTCAGCTGACAGGAACACCTGCTGCTCGTCCTGCACACCAGGGAGCCCTGGAATAAAGCACCCATGCGTTAACACCTTGCTACTACTGTGCCCATGAAGCTTCACGGGTTGCTGCATGAGCTCCTCTTGACCTGCTTTGATTGCTGCATGTACTGCTGCTGGGCTACTGCCATCGAATGCTGCTGCTCCGGCGGTTGTTACTGAAGGTGCGTGTGTTGCTAACGGCTGCACATTGCTAGCTGCAGCGGCTCCCTGGGTTGCGTTGAGGGCTGGCTGTGTTGGTAGCAGGACCTCCATCCCGCCATGGTTATCATTGCCCCCCACTCCACCTACTATGCCTAAGCTACCAGCATCTCTAACCACCCCCAACCTCCCTAGCACATGCATTGGTGCCCCATTGGGCACGTAGTTGCTTGCCAGATAGCTGCTGCTAACAAAGCCACCGCCCCCAACGTGACCTACTGCAGGGGGACTCCAGTTGAAGGGCGATCTGAAAGATACTGCAAGTGTGGCACCGTCTGCTGCTAGCGCAATGCTCTCGCAGTTGCCGCCATGACAGCTGCTGGGCAACAGGGGATTGAAGTAGTCTGGTGATGACCTGGTCCAGCTGTACACACCACCTGCCAGACACAGCAGGTACACCGATACAGCTGTCAACTACTTGATCAACCTGATTGGCAAACAGGCAAACGCACAACAGCTGCATCAACAGAAGGCCAGCACAGTGACTTGATTGAGCTGCACAACCGCCCAGCAAGAGCCATGCAACACAAAGGTACCGTCATACCTGCACATGCCACAATCGCCTCAGGTGCTGCACCAGCATCCCACTGCATTCCGCTGCTATTGCTCAGCTGCGCCAGCTGGCTAGGTTGCAAGGCTAGCATGGAGTGCAGTGGTGCCATGGGTCTGCTGCTGCCTGTTGCACTGCTGGTGAGCAGCAGCGCTTCAGTACTGCTTTTCCTGAGGTCTGCTACTGCAATGCGACCTTTGTCAAGGCCTAGCAGCAACTGCTGACTGTTCTGAGGGCTCCAAGCAACGCTCCAAACTTGACCAGCCACTGGTATGCTGCGGCATAAGACATGCATGATTCACAATTGGTAAACTTGCAGCTTAAGGTCAGGATCAGACTTGCTTGACGTCCGCAACAGTCTTTAGCAAGGTGTGTTCGACTTGGCGCCAACATGTGCAAGAGGTGAAAGTTCGCTGGTACTGGCCATTGGCTGTGATTCGCAACATGAACCATGTATCAAAACAGAGAAAAGCTGGTGCGGGTCACTCACGTCTGCACAATGTTGTTGCTGCCCAGGCTTGCGATCAGCAGCCCAGCCTTATCGGTCGCCACTGCAACGTAGTTCGGGTTGATGGTACTGCTGTCAAGGCTGCTGCCAGGCACCAGCAGCTGCTTCTGGCTGGCAAGACACCGTATCAAACCAGCATTTGAGGGCAACTGGATATAGCTTGCCTGGCCGGGACAGACAAGGCTGATCTGCATGCACACTGCACTAGCAACGGTCAGTCACTTGAGACACATGACTGCACTCAACAACCACGGGTGCTGGCGGCCAGCACTCTGCAGAACAGGCAGCAGCCCAACTACATGACCTGCTGTGAGAGAGCCTGAATGCTACTCATCACAAACATTTAGAGTAACAGCGCAATCTTCATTTAAGACTGCTCCCATAGCGCACTGACTTGCACAAACTGCCCACCTTTCGAAGTCTGCTACATGTTGGTGCGGGTGTTTCTCCTACCAGTGCCAAGGTGCCTGGCACATCCAAATAGAAGCTTCTGCTGCCAGATAGCTCAAACTCCTGGAGCGTAGTAAAGCAACCCTGCACCCGCTTGTGCCGTGGGCCCCAGCTGGCAACTGCAGACCCGAAGCCACCACTGACAAACCCAGCAGGTTGCGAGCTTGTGTGATGCGCTGTGGTCAACCCTGCAGCCCCTGTTAGCATTCCAGGAGGACCAGTCTCTGCTCCTGCTGCTGTTACTGGCTGCAGCACCAGCAACGGCCAAGAGATGGGTGCATCTGCGGCAGGTTGCTGCTGGTTAAGCTGCTGTTGAGGACCTGCTGCTTGCTCCCAGGTGCGCTTCCGACCTACCAGCTGCTGCTGCTGCCAATTGCCAGTGGCAGGTGCCGCCATTTGGCCCGCGTGACTGGTTGCTATCTGCTGCAGAGGTGGTCGTAGCTGCGGCTGTTGCTGCTGCTGCTGCACGCTCCAGCCTGTTACTGGTATGCCTAGCCCACTGCGTGACACCTGCTGTGGTTGCATCACAGGAGCCACATGCTGCAGTTGCGAATAAGTTGGCAACCTGCTGTGGCCAGCTGCACTCGCTTGGTGTGCCGGCAATAGTTGCGGCTGTGCTTGCTGCAGTTGCTGGTGCTCCTTCATTGCGAGCTGCCGCTGCAGCTCCTGCACAGCGATTCATTATTGCATCACATCAGATGTATGCTGCCGGTGAAATTGATATGAGATGCACGAAATGGGGCAACACTCTTTCATGGGCTGCAGACAGGCTGCCTTGCAAGTGTTGCTGAACAGGCAAGCCTATCATAGCTTATAAACCTGGCTTCTTCCACACTGTTTGAATTGACCAAAACAGCGCTGCCGGCAACAGGACAGAGACAGGACCGACCTTGAGTGATTTCTCCAACTCAGCTGCTCGCTGCTGCTCCCTGCGTTTGCTTGCTTCCAGCTCCTGCAGCTGTTTCTGCATGTCATCAGGGGCACAACCAGGTGCTGCCTTGGGCAGGTTGTACAGCAGCGTCAGGTCCCTGATTTTGGCCCTGCATGCAAACGAAGTGCATGGTGAACTCCGTGAGCAGCAGCAACAGTCAACACAGGCACAGCTGGTCATGCACGCCTGCCTGTTTGATTGCAAACAGACCCGCCAGGCGGGCTGTAGGGGCCTACGCTTCAACACACTGACGTTGCATACAGGGAGACTGCCATCGGCCAAGTGCATTGTGCCTCATACCAGTGACAACCTTGTGCCTAGCTGGAGCAGGAACTAGGCAACTCTGTGGCACAAAGCACTTAAACAGCTGTCTTGCAACCCCCTTACCTTTGATTGCACTGCGGGCATCTGTTTTTCTGCTGCAGCCATGTCCTGATGCACTCATTGCCAAAGATGTGTCCACATCTGAGCGTAGCTGGTCGGTGCGAGCCCTCCTCGTACAAGGGCTCATAACAGATACTGCATGGAGCGCCAGCTTCTGCAGATGCATCAGCTGCATCAGCGTGGCCAGCAGGAGCTGCGGCTGCGGCTGCAGGAGAGACAGCTGCGGTCACAGTTTCTGCAGGTGCTGCGGCTGCTGCTGCAGGAGGGACAGCTGCAGTTGCTGTTTCTGCAGGTGCTGCGACTGGCGGTGCGGCTGCTTGCGGCTGCTGCTGAGCAGGAGATGTGATGATGGCCGGAGCAGCTGCTGCTATCCCCGCTCGTGCCGCTCTGGCAATGGCGGCAGCTCCTGCAGCAGCTGCAGCTACTATATGAGCAGGCCATGGATGAGACCCTGCGTGCACAGCACGGCTGCCGTGGGCTTCAAACTAGTGCGGGTGTATAGCCAGCAGCATGCGGAGGCTACGCACAGACGGGCCACCTGCCATGTTGAAACACATGTCGCTAGCATGCTGCTAGCTGTGGCTATCATACTCACACTGGTGAACTCGCAAACCAGCGTACCTGGCTCTTCATCAGTCTCGTCATCGGAAGCTATGATGATGGCTGCATATCACCAAGCGTGTCAGTACAGGCCGTGTCGCCGCAGCAAGCTGCTGTGGTGTCAAGGCCTCTTACGTTCTTCTGCTTGGTGCTGCCGCCTATTGCGTCTGTTGCGCCTCATGATATTGTGTTACAGGTCGACATCTACTGTCGCGTGCATGTCATGCTCACAGCCGCGTTGCGGAACGGACACAATGTTGTCCTGACCATGGGCGATTCAAACAGAGGTGACAGCTCAAGTCCCTGGGCCGATCAAGCCACCTTAAAACCCCATAAATGTCAGGATTCTCGTCTACTGTGTGATTGGGAATCAAGATGATCGGTGCGCAGCAAGCTTTGAGCGGTGCAAAGTTCCCGTACACACCTGCACAAACTAGGTGCCAGAATTGAAGAGTCGTCAAGCGCTGCATTATACGCTGCTCAACCAATTGGCGAGGCACTGGCACGGCACTCTATGTTCAGGCGGTCCCGCTTCTGACACTCTACGCTCTACCCGAGCATGTGGCATGCCGCAAGACATTTGGGAGGCTACCAAAGAACCCCCTGTGCGTTGCAGCTTCTCAGCACCAACCAAGCTGCTAACAGATACAACAGTTGGAGCGCAGTGGACCGCACAGCTGCACAGCGAGCGTTCCCGGACGTGCTAGTGGCAGAAACATACAGTAGTGATAGCGAACTGCCTCGATGCTGGCCCAGAAGGTACGTATCGGCTCAACAAACGGACCGCTGTGCCGAACGTGTTGCACAGGCCAGCTACCGGACGGTGCCCACTGCAGGAACTGTTGAGGCCTGCGCGCTTCAAGACGAGTGGAGCTTCATTGTTCCTGGCAGTACGCAGGTACTTGGGGTTTCCGCCCAAACACTCAAATGGAAGACTGCCATGCTGCCCAAGGCTTTGATCACAGGTCCTAGCTTTTGCAACAGCATGTTTGGGTGCAGCGGCCTGGCCCCGCTAACCGAACTCTGCATCTTGATATCTATTGCGAGTGTTCCCATCATTCACGCTGTCCCTCTTTTGCCCCCACATCTAAGGACCTGCTGACAGCAAGAGCTGTTACCAACTGCTGTGACAGCAGACCCTGATCAAATCCAGAAAGGTGCATTGACAATGCGCGTAGGCTCAAGGTATCGCCAGTACGTGCATCAGCGTCTGGCAGCAATCTCCCACAGGGCTGGAACCCCGATGCAAACAGCTCACAAGCAGCGCAGCCAGGCTCTGGGCAGCAACCACCAGAAAGCCAGGAGCCAATATCACTGCCCAAGGTGTGTTCCTGACTGCATTGTCCCAATCTCAGTATGTCTGCAGTGAGTGCTACGGCTTCTTTTGACTGATTCAGCTGCTAGCTGATGGCCTGCGCTGCTCGCACCTGCAGGAGCAGACTACGATTTGCAGCTTTCATGTGCATATCTATAGCTGCTTATGGTTATCGTGCGTCGGCATTCCACATAAGGAATAAGTGTTGTCTTTTTGATAGAGCTCACACTAGACTAGTCTGCTTGTGGGAGCTGCTTTTCAGGACTGCTTCAGACTCCTGTCACATACAGCTGCATAGCTCCATGTGGCGCACCTGCCGTGTTGCTGATGTAGTCTGTCAACAGACTTTGTCAGCTGGCTACTCTGCAACCGCCAACTTGAATGGCAGATTTTCCTATGGGGCACACCAAAACTACTATTCACTGTTCGTTTGTAGGCTGCACCTGGGGGTAGCAGTCCCGCCCTTTCCTCGCAAGATGCCCTGGTACATCCTCCTGGCTTTGTAGCGAGGCGACTAGTCGTGTTTGCAGGGATACTGCTGGGGTAAGGGAACTTCAGCTGACTAGTGGCGCATGGACAGTAGTAGCCCTCACATGTGCACACAACGGGTGCTGGCTACCCAGACAAGCAGATGTGAACTAGCGCACTGAACTACTGCAGGCAGCACAGCTGACGGCAGGATTCATGACAGCATTGCCCAGCAAGCAACTCCATGCCATTTACCCACCATGCATTTCAGGGCAAGGTCACCTGCATGCCAGTGTCCCTTCCAACTTCCCTCCAACTGATAACATACTACTTCTGATGTGTGTAGGTACACATGCCTGTACCTGAACCGCGGCACCCTAACCTTCACAGCACCAGTGATGGTGCAAGACCCGCTGCTGGGCCTCACGAAGACTGATATTGGAGCAATGACCAGTGCATTCCCTGCTGCATACGGTGCGTGCACCTCTGCATGATTATATGCTGTCGATGCTGGGTTGCCACCTGCCGCTGCCGCCCTCCTTCCCCCTGTTGGACCCAGCAGCACAGAATCACAACATCATCTTCTAAGCGCAAGTTCCGTAGGAATGCACAACAAGCAGTGACATGCAATGCACTTCATCTGTTGAGATTGGGGAAGCATCACAATGCAACCCCAACAGCAAACATTGAAAACATGGATTTGTTAGCTATGCGAACATCATGCATTGCAGCCATGTTGAAAAACGTTTCTTTTGGGTTCACACCGGCTACGGCTGTGTTGCTGTGTGTGCTCTTAGGTGTCAGCAAGTTTGCAGGAGGTATGCTAGGTGCTGCCTTCAGCCCCAGGCTCATGTTGGCCCTGGGCCTGATGGCTACCAGCCTCATCAACATCACATTTGGATTCACATCTGGTGTAGCTTGGTGGACGCTGCTGTGGGCAATGAATGGAGGACTACAGGTGGGTGATGACACTGCTCAAGCACTTATCTGTGTGCTGTCAGTTTACTATGCTGCAGGCAGTTCCTGCTGTACACTAGCTCTGCGTACATGCCTGTTCATGTCCCATAATGGTAACTGGTATGCATGCACAGGATGCACCATGTCATGCCCAGTCATGCGCATGCAGCTGGTCCACCCTGCTGAAATACCATTCCTTGCTTGAGAGGATCAACTGCTGAGGTTGACAAACAGCAACAGCAACCTACTTGGGCTAGCAAGGTGTTACTCTGCACTCAGCTTGCCTCCTGCATTGCTTGCAAGTGCAATCTTGATGTATGGCTGTTGCTGACCTTAGCTGTTTTATTTGGCTTGCCCAGGGCATTGGTGCACCTGCATGTGCCATGTTGCTAACTCGCTGGTTTGCAGCCAGTGAGCGAGGCACATACTGGGGCCTTTGGAACATAAGCACAAACTTGGGAGGGTTCCTGTCACCGCTGATTGTAGGTACGTACATGTCTGGGTCTGTGCAAAGAGGTGGCCTGCGCTTATCTGGCCTATGTGTTTATGAGGTGTTTTGTGTTGGTACTGAACTTCACTGTACACCTGAACAGAGAGCACTGCTGGATCTTAAGTGATCCACCACCAAGGCACTGCACATGCACAGCATGTTGCGTGTTCATCCTGCACTGCAAAATACTCAGGGTTTGGGAGGAACAACGTGTTCCTCCCAAAACCTGAAGTTTTGTAATGCAGGATGAACACGCAACATGCTGTACATGTGCAGTGCCTTGGTGATGAACCACTCAAGCAAACCAGAAGCTTCTACCTGCTAGCCTGTCTGTTCAGGCAGAGCCAAATGATGTTGCTGCTGCTCTGCTGTGCAGGCTACCTCGCCAAACACTTTGGCTGGCAGTGGGGCATGATGGCTCCTGGTGCCTTTGGCTTGGGAGCTGGCTTACTACTGCTCTTTGCACTGGCAGACAAGCCTGAAGATACAGGTGAATACAGTGTATATGACAGTGATGAAGTCTGCCTCAACCAGACCGTGAGACTCAGTGTGGTCTCATCTACATGTTACTGCAGCCGGCTGGCCGATGTATGGCAACTTGCCGGCTGTGCAATCAATTGCAGCAGCCCCGCCCAGTAACTCAGATGCATCCCTTGAAGAGTATGATATCACAGGCAGTCGCATGAACACTGGCAACAGCATGAAGTCTGTGTGCCAGGCTATGCTGCAAGGGCAATTGGCAAGTGTGTCAGTCTGTTCCATTGTGTTATCCGTCGTGCTATCCTCTGCCTAACCACGAACCAGTCACATCGCTTCCACCCAGTGCCCAAGCAAATGTAGTGCCAAGCCGATGACCTCATTTTGACAGCACATGCATATTAGCCAGCCTGTCACTCTAGCTGACCCTGGTTGCGACTGCCATACCTGTTGCATTCTGCACCTCGCAGGTTTCCCAGCTGTTGAGGCAGTCAAGGCACCTCCAGCGGATGCTCCCAAGCAGTCAGCAGCATCAGCCCTAGGAGACAGTATGAGAGAGGTTGTTACCAGCTGGCGGACATGGTTGCTGGCCCTCACCTACTTCTTTGTGTACCTGATCAGACAGGGCTGCACCAGCTGGCTCATATTCTATCTGTTGGAAGCCAAGGGTGCAGTGGACACAGCAGCTGCTGCTGTGACAGTGTCAGGTGAGAGGGCTGCTAGCTGCTGTGCTGCTGTGCCTAGCGCTGAAAATCATATGCATACCACTTGGTAAGGCTGTTGCTTGCATGTTCAAGTCAGTAGTGGATATACAAAGGCCGGCTGAAGCAAGTCTTTTGCCGTGACAGTCTGTTGCATGAGCAAAGTAGTCACAAACCCACTGAGCCGTGTCTTGGACATGAGATGCCCAGGCCTGCGGTCTGTTGCCTACCTTTTCTGCATTGTGGCTAACACAATCCAAACATGTTATTCTGGTGGCATGTGCTGTAGGTCTGGAGTTGGGAGGCCTCCTAGGTGGCACACTATCCGGTGTCCTATCCGACAATGCCATCAAGGCAGCCAAGTCCGACCCCAAAGTTGGCCTTGTCGGCCGCCGTGTGCAGATTGTCATGGCTTACACCGTACTCTGCATCGGAGTTTTGCTTGGACTCAAGGCCGTCCCAGCTGGCGCTGCATCCCTACAGTGGCTCGTCATCGCCGCATTAGGGTTCACAATCTATGGCCCGCAGATGTTGATCGGACTTTGTGGAGCTGAGTTGATAAGTCCAAAGTCCGTAGGGGCGTCGCAGGGTATACTAGGGCTGATCTCGTACATGGGTGCGGCGGGGGCAGGAATACCTCTGTCATTCCTGCAAGTCCGGTATGGATGGAATGGCTACTTCACCGCTATGATTGGCGCTTGTGTTGTGAGTTTGTGTCTGTTGCTACCCCTGGCAAATGCTAAGAGTTATGTACAGGCGGAAAAGGAAGGACGACAAGCAAAGCAAGCTTGAGCAGATGTTGACATGCGATGGTCAATGATAATCCTGGTTGGATGCTGCAACATGGCCAGCTGTCTGGTATGACTTAGACGGGTTTGAAGTATGACTGTGTATGCATGATGCGACATGTGCCAAGGATTAGGCCGCTGTTCTGGTTCAGCCATTTATCGACTTGTGAGAGCTTGCTGCAGCTTTCATGCCACTGGGGTCACTGTTCTGCTTATATTAGTCAATGCCTTACCTGGGAAATGTGTATCTGGCCGAGTCCTGTTTGAGGTATTTACTGGGTAATTCAAGTACAAGAACCTCCAGTCCTTGCCAAGTACGACTTTTTGTTTGAGGCCAACCAAACATGATTGATGTGTATTCGTGTTGGAGGGCCTGTGAAAGTATGTTCAAGGGTGCCAGCCCCTTGTGGCCAGGTTGCTATGTGCCGCTCAAGCGGTTGTGTGGGGTGCGTGCTGCCCTGTGAGGCTCACCCGTCGCCAGTGTCACCAACATGTGGCATGTACCATAGATACAAAAAGTTGTTGGCACCACAGCTTTTGCCAGCGCACCTATCCTGTTTGCATTGGCTCGGTCTCTGTTACAGGTTGTTGTCATGATGTTTCTTGTGGCGCAATGCATGCTTCGGCTGCAATGGATGCGGACTGTATGCCTGTGAGTTGCACCATGCGATGATTTGCATTCTTCTTCTTCTTCTTGCATGGCATTGACATGATTGCACTGGCTCAGCAGCTTTTGCAGTGTGTTGTGCGCGCACCTGTTTTGAATCGTGCCCTGCACAACACACAGCACTGGACAGTTGAAGCAGTTGCATCATGCAACTTGCATGCTGTTGTGAAGGGCTGCTTTGCCACGGTGTGATTGGGGCCTGATTGCGCAGAGTGTGATTGTAACAGAAGCGGGTGTGTGTGGCTGTTATGAGACATAATCGTACAAAGACAGCATGTCCACTTACCGAAAGAGGTTGGGAGTGACAGTCGTTGCAAGCGAAATAACTTCCCATTCAAAAACTCGTCATGAGAAGCGGAAATACAACGCAGACGTTACATGGTGTGTACTCAACAGAAGATACGGGCGCATTGAAGCCATACTCGTGCACGCGGGAACAAACAGCGCCTCTCACAGCGGCAGGCAGTTTGACCTGTAGGGCTCCCTTGCAGCGACACTGTTCTCATGTATCGTCCCAAGCTCAGTCCGGCAGGTATGGACGTCCTGCTGAGACAAGTTGGCGGAATACTCTCGGGCGGACTGCCAACCCATTTGTCTCATGCTCAGGCGGCAAAGCAATGCTGGAAGACCTTGTGACTACAAACCTGCTCGCGAACATGCGGGCAATGGGCGCGGACCTCGTTCAGCAGGTTGGTGACTAGGGGCCCCAGCCTGCTGGTTTCAGCACAAGCAACTGGCCAGCGTCGTGGCTATACTTCATGCAGTCACCTTCTACATAGCTGTGTTCCAACGTGTTGGTAATCATCACAACCATGCTGGCCTTAGCTCCTCTTGTTTCGCATCGTCTCACAGGAATCAGCTGCAGCAAGCTGTAACAGCAGCAATCCCAGTGGCTCGTCCGAGGACCTACTGCCTCACCTCGTACGGAAGGTGTTAGACCTGGAAAAGGACAACGCGTGTTTGCGGGAGCAACTGCAGCTAGCACAGCAGTCCTGTGGCTGTCCTGCAGACCAACAGCAGGAGACTGCTTGTCCGGCTATACCGCAGCCAATGCAACAGCAGCATGAGGTACAGCACCTGCAGTCTGAGGTCCAGCGGCTGAGACAGCAGTGTAAGACAGCCTGGCAGCAGGTGGCAGACATTAAAGCATTCTTGCAAGACTACGGCTTGGTATGGGTGGGTGGTTCGCCGCCAGCAGATGCAGCAGCTACTTCTGCAGGGAGCACACCAGCTGCAGTACCCAGCACCAACAGTGCTACTGCTAACCAAAGCACTGCCAGCAGCTTGCCGTTTGACGTAGCAGAGTTACAGCTGTGCATAGATGAGCTGAATGAAGTTGCTGGTGATGGTATTGGCCAGCTGAGACCCCTAAATCCCACTGTGGCCAGCAGCAACAACAGCAGTGCTAGAACCCTGGGTTTCTACACCCCAGAGCCAATCAAACTCATCATATACAGCGATGGTATGCAGCTGCACACAGCTCCAGTTAGGCCCTATGAAGACCCAACCACGGACGCAATTCTGCTCGACATATTTGACGGTTACTTCCCGTCCGTGCTACGCCGTGAGTTTCCGGAGGGCACACCTTTGCAGCTGGTAGACAGGAGCCAGGTCAGCATGGCGGCAGCAACAGCAGCAGGCAAAAGTAACAAGTCAGGTAACAGCAACATACTCAGCTTAGATGACATACAGCAGCAGGGTGTTAGCAGTCCCCCAGGGGCTTTGGGACCAAATGAGTTTCTGCAGAAGCTGCCCAAGACTGTCATCAAGAACCAGCAGGTTGTGCCTGTTAGGGCAGCAGTAGAGCAGTACCTTACTGGCAGCACTGGAAGCAGCAGTAGCAATGGTAGCACTCCTATACCAGCAACCAGAAGTAGTAGCGCTGTTGGCAGGGTGTACATCAGAACCAACAGCAGTAGCAGGAGGTGCAGCAGGGATGATGGCGGCAGCTTGGTATCACCAATATCAGCAGCAAACAGCATTGCGCAGGGCAGTAGTGCACCAGCACAGCAGCAGCCGGCTCAGCAGCAGCAGCAAACCACAATACAAGTAAAGAGTGAGAACGGGAAGCAGACATTCGTGCTGAAGCTCCCATACTCTGCCACAATAGCTAGCTTGAGAGCATTGATAGATAGGCATAGGGCAAGTTCTGGGTTCCAGTGCACAGTCTGCCAGCAGGCTGGGGAGTCAGCAGGGGCAAAGAAGTGTAGTTATGAACTGCGCAGTGCTTTCCCAGCTCGTGTGCACAGGGATATGGACGTCACTCTAGAGAGTGCTGGGTTGACACCTTCAGCAACACTGTTCATGCAGCACTGTTGAGGGAGGCATTGTGGATGTCGTGTTATGGCTGCTCTGATGTCAGTGCAATATGACAGTGGGTGTTCAACAACTGGGTTGTGTTGCACGATGCTGAGTCATTGTAACAGGATGCTGAGTCATTGTAACAGGTCCGCGACACAGTGTGCTTGCCAGGGACGCCTGAAGCATGTGGCGCTTCATTGCCTGCCAGTGCATGACGGGCTAGTTAGGGAGTCCAGATTTGTGCATCTTGAGCCTGCAGACCAGCCGACAGCATTGCCGCCTGTGTTCGTCTGATTTCATCACCTGTCGGTCGTGCTACCTTGCTAGGCACCAAACCTTGGCACCGCAGATTCATACACAACTGGTGTAGCAGGGTTAGCTTTTATCATCTTGCAAGACTGCGGCAAACGAATGTCACATGCATGTCGCATACTGCTGGAAACAATAACCTTTTTTTAATTCCTTGCAGCGCGATTTGCCACATCGGACGTTCGGATATTTGGCGCGCGCTGTGGCGCCCAGCTAGGCAGGATCATGGGTTCCTGCACCATTTGTCATTTGAGGCCTCCATCAGACTGCATGGCATACAACAGTCTCCGTCATATGCATATCTGACTTGCTGGATCAGAGAGCCCAAATCAACAAAATGCACACAGTGTGGTCTTGGCATGCAGGTTGTACTCAAACGACACACCCTTGCGCGGGAGGCAGTGTATCTTGGTGGCAGGCGCTTCAGGTGCTGCTACCTGCATCACCCACAAAGGTCTTGTTTGCAGAAGTGCAGTGGCAGCAGCAAGCAGTGATGTTTCAGTTGTGCTGTCCCTGCATTTGGCCCTCTCTGTCAGTAGGCTCATACCGAGGTGAGCCTGGTTACGTCCTCGGTTGCTTCCTAGACTGTTCGATGGGCAGCCGTTGCATCTGGCTGCATTTGCAGCAGCAGGCGTACAGTCGGTGTCTTTGTTATTGCGTGATTTGAATGTCATTGGCAGCGTCTAGCGCGTATGCATCCATCCAGTGCCTGAAAGCATGACACATCATCACTATCTCCTTCGTTGTGACAAGAGCAGCTACGCAGCCAGTATCGAAAGCACATCGTCAGTCGCGTGCATGTCCAAAGCCACCGGCCAATTTTACTGCGAGTTGCATAGACATATCCATCGTTACGGTAAATGTAATCGTCCCCGTTATGTACATGCTGTGTTCTACGGTGGCTCGTGGTGGTTCTACACCGGCATCTCCAATGTGCTGGTTGAAAGACAAGAATATCCAGAAAACGTAGCAGTGTTTGAGCGTCTTCGGCAGTTAGCACATGATAAAAATGGCGAGCATCCTCTCACGATTGGTAAATGCTGCGATGTCAGCCAACAGGTCAGTATCTGGGGTACATCCTGTTTCGGTGTCCTGTATGCTAGACTGAGGCTGTTATTGTGTGTTCATGTAGGCCAAGTGGTTGAGGGCAGCTACATCCACAGTACAGCAGAGCCTTAATGCAGAATTGCAGCACCACCTTGCAGCCATTGGGGTATCCTTGCCCCAGTCAGCAGCAGCAACAGCAACAGAGGCAGCAGTGGAACCAGATGCAGGAGCTGATCCTCCAGCCCCAGTTGCAGTTCCTGGTCCCCCAGCCAGTCTGCAGCTGCAGTTGGGCAATGTGGATGCTGTACGGTCCGCTTACGTGTACGTGCAGCGGCTGTTTCTGGAGATGACAGGTGGTAGTACCCGCAGCAGGCGACGCTACATGCTTGAACAGCTGCAGCAGGCAGATGTAGATAGGGCACGACGGGCTGAAGAGAAGGCCTGCTATGATAGACGCATCAGCAGCTTGGTAAAGCAACTGGCAGACCTGCAGCAGCAGCTAGCAGACTTACAGGAGCAGATCTGCAGCCTTGAACAGGCCCATGACGTGCTGCAGGAGCGCCATAGTGAGGCAGCGCAGCAACTGCAGCAGCAAATAGA
>NSMO01014695.1:0-13903 GCA_002588565.1 Coelastrella sp. UTEX B 3026 | reverse complement strand
ATATTACGACACCCTCAGAAGCTGATGGTAGCATGGCAGGTCAAGCTGGCAGCAACGAGTCCAAGCAACATGTTCACATGCAGCAAAGACTGAGCTGGGTAGCATCCTTGAGCTGTGATATTTTAAGTCAGTCAAGGGACTATAGCAATGTCACAAGAAGCTATAATTGGTGCCATAAGCCATGATTCATCACACGATTACTTCGCCAGTTGGTACACACTACTATGCACCCATGCCCAGAGTCCTGCCAGGAGACCCGTGCAACCATCCTGGCCCAGCTAAGCCCAAACCCTGACTGCTAACAACCCCGCACCTATGACCCGCTAACACATACAGGCAGTGCCACTATTCCCTTGCACTACTTCCAGGTGAGCAGCAACCGCTAGAGAGACCACCATTGGTGCTGGCAGCAGGCTCAGCTCAACCCTCGTGGTCAGCGCTCTTGTGAGCAGCAACATTGCCATGCGGTGTGATGACCACATTGACATCGCTGCTTGACTTACCCCTGCACCAAGCTTCGAACTCCTTAGCTGGAGTGCCAAAGATGAAAGCATAAACTGTGCCCATGCAGATAGCACCTCCAATCCAGTTGCCTATTGTTGCAGGAATGAGATTGCGCCACACAAAAGCCTTTGCAGTCACAGGTGCACCCAGTGCTATGCCCATTGGGATCAGGAACTGCAGCAAGCAGCAGAAAAGTACAGTGTTTGCTCTGGGTCACATCTTGCTTGTATGCCAGCAGGGTCAGGTGGGAGACAACCTGGCTGCGGCCAAAAGAAGATGTACCAGCCTCCGCAGGAACGCATGGGCAGCAGCGGCTGTCCGTTCCTGCAGACTATGCAAGCAGTGCTGTTTCCTGCAGCTAGTGCTTTATCATACGGGTGCTGTTCACAAGCGGCTTGTTACCCACTACATGCAACGCACCTGGTTAGCAATGCTGTGCTCAAAGCCCATGGCAGCGAAGGCACTGATTGGCAGGAAAATGCCTACTGCTTTACCCGTCAAATCCTGAGCAGCGTTGGCCTGCCAGGTGGCGACACAAACAAGCCTGCAAGCACAGCCAGCACTCACTGTGTCCCTGCAACTGCCACTCACTGAGTCCACCCTTGCTCAGCACAGCAGTACACATCAGACGGTCGGGCCTTCAACAGGAGAAGGGTTTTTAGCAGGTTTGCTGACATGGCAACACATCCCAGGTCTGCCAGGTCAGCAACCCACTCAGCATTTGCAGCATATAACAGATGGTATAGGTATGCCTGCCAAAGTCACCATCAAATTATGCATGCCTGCTGTTACCCGTGCCACCCAGTTGTGATATCTGCATCAGTGCTTGAATGCTCCGTCGCAACATAACATATCGCGCCACTGCTCCTGCGTGCGCAGCTGCCTCACCAGTTCGCAAAGATGCCCCTTACAAGCACTTCACCCCAGCCTAGCGAAGTCTTCTTCACAGCCAGCGCCTTGATGAACCTGCACACGTGCAAATGCCACATGGTTGCTTCTGACATGGCACTCAGGTCCTGCGGCTAAGCTGCTGCCGCATGTGTGTGATGTGTAGGATGTAAGGAAACTACAGTTCCAGCCCATTTTAAACCGTCTGGGAGCTGGGCCCATGGCATAGAATTGTTGTGCAGTTTGCCTGTCAGGGCCCCGAAAGCTGTATGTTCAGTGCTGAAAGCAATGTGCAAGCTTACCTGTCCTTGTGATGGTAGACCCCACTTGCATACATCAAACCCACAAATAGGGCAGAGCCTACAAAGTTGAGGAACCAGCTGCTAACCCACAGCCTGCAAACAACAAAGCAGCAGTGCTACAGCTAGCTAGGCAGGCGGCTCATGCAGCAAGTCACCTGAGTCACCCAACAGATGATGTTCCTGCACTGGCACTGTAGGTGGAGCCAACAGCAAGAGACGTAGCAGAGTACCGGCGCACCAGTTGCAGGAAAGCGACAAGCTGATGTTGCCTTGACAGCTCTGAAAGCGTCTTGAAATACACATCCTGCTTTCAGTCTACACACCTGAGGCAGTCCTTCATAGACAGCTTGCGTTCCCACCACGCCGCCATTGCATAAGCACATAGGCTAGTGTACCTGCAGGACAGTCATGTCAACCAGCAATTCAGCTGCTGAAAGCTATTTCTACTCTCATGCATGTCTCTGGCTGGCGCTGCAGGTACCAAGTAGACAGCAATGCCAGGTCACCACGTCAAACTGGGCGGACGTCTCAGCTACAAACAGTGAAAAACTGGCCACAGACTTGGCTGACGGTGCCGGCACCGTCAGCTTGTCCCAGTAAGCGTTAGCATTTCGGCACATTTGCAAACTTATCAGACAAGCATGACTCACACCCCAGCTTGCACCAAAGCATGGCTGGGAGTGTAACAGTGCAACCACTGATATCATCTCCAGTAACAGGGAAGTATACTCACAGCTCAGCTCCGCAGACGAGGATCATTGTGAAGGAGAAAGGAAACCCGAAGATCCCAAAGATCAGGTTGGTCAGCCCCGGTGCATCTTCCAACCACTCCCTACATACACGGGAGAGCTGTCGCATTGATCCCGCAAACACAGCTGCTATAGCTCCTCGCTGGGTTCCACCTGCGTAGCGCCCTGTGCTGGGCTCTGCTGCTGCATCTTTGCTGCTGCTATCCATGCAGGAGAGCCTGATACAGAACGTACGTACACTCTGCAAATGCTCAACTGGCAACACGGCTTGCTCACTGTCACAGCTACATCGTTGACGGCTGCAGCAGTTGACATACTGAATGATGCTGGACTCAACCCCATCGCTGACTACTCACGCTGGTGTGTTGCCTCCAATCTGCACAACAGACAGCAATCGGTTGAGTATGATCCCCAGACTACAACTGGGTGTTTGTGTGAAGGCTTGGTGTCCACAGCATGCTGGACAGGATGCTGCAGGACACGCATTACATGCAACAGGATGATGGTCATGCACCAACCTTGGCCTGCAGATAGTTGGGTTGACTGCCACAATGACTGCAAGGAGACTCACAAGCTGCAGCTCAGCCGACTGCAGGCCCTGGCAGACTCACCAAGCAGCACAAGCTGAAGCCAAACCCGCAGTAGCTGCCGGCTATGATTGCCAGCACTGAAAACTTCAGCCAATGAAACTTGGCCTTTTCTTGAGCTGCAACAGCAAGCAGAGGCTCCATACCAATCAGCAGAGTTCAGCTGACATTGATTGACAGTTACAGCGCTGCTGTTCCTGAGAGAGATTTCCTTCGAGCGCTGAGAGGCTTCATCAGCTGCCGCAGCTGTCAGACAAGCATGACCCACACCAGTGCAGGATGCTTGACACCTCCCAGCTAATTCACCAGCTGGCTTACCATGATGGACTATCTCAGCATATATTTCCGGTGCTGACAATATGCTTGCTTTCTTGACCGCCACACTTTCAAATGCCTCCGAGGTATGCCCAGCTGGCCATTTGGGCATGGGGTACATCCCGGTCGGCAGCTCGTTGTCTTCATGCGTGCGTTTCCTAATGCTCATGCTGCTCGGTGGCATCTCCAAAGCAGTGCCCCGCCGATAGAAGTCGTTACTGCTGTTGACCTGTGCTGGCTGTTTTACCACCTCTGTCTCTGCTCCGTCCATTTGAGCTGTTGCACGCACCTGTGCAGTGCGTGCAACATTCACAAGCAGTACTGATCCTTTTACAAACATCATATGGTACAGTAGTCGGTGGACGCTGCAAATCACGGAGACGTCCCACGCCCCTGACAAGTTGACTTGGCTCCTCCCGTGCTTGCTTACCGTGTTGGCCATGATCCAACGCCGAACGTTGCCTTTTTCAAGGACTCAAGCTTTACGGTACGACCCTTACAACTCCAGCTCTTTGAAAATAGGTCGCAACGAGGGCTTCTCGGAAGCCAGCAACCAGCAACAACCGAAAATACTGTTGTACAGTAGACATGATGCTCTGTCACTAAAGCCCAGTTGCCGTTCTGATCAGCTGGACTCTGTGCCAAGCTTGCTGACAATGACAGTCATCGGCCGGTCAAAGAACAAACCAGTGATGGAGGCAATCTGGCCTCAGAACGAGAAACATCATCAATCGCCCTGTTGTAAAAACTTTCATGAGTTGAATGAATGCGATGTATCATACGCAGCACTGCAGGCAGCCATAAATCACAACTGTCAGGAGGGATGCAAGTTGATCATGCAACCTCAGATGGCCATGGTTGGTTTCATTCGCCATGGGCGTGGCCACGACGTCTGCTGGCAGATCTTGTAGTCATTCGGGCTGACCAGGTATGGGTGACCTGTATTTGACGAGTACTGCCGTTGTATGCTGTACTTGTTGGGGCTGAAAGGTGTGCTAAGCTGCATGTTTGGCAACTGCTGGGGGCAGTTAACAAACCTCCCAAACTTCATAAGCATGGGCCCAATCAAGAATCCTCTTGCCACATACCGAAAACAAGACTGCAGGAACTACGAGTCGCAACTATACCGGCCAGGGCAGGAACTGCTGCAGACTTGCACCGTTTGATCGGATATCCAGATCGGATATCCAGAGCCTTCGCTGCGATCGTGCTGTGCTGTTGACTGCCGGTGTTGCAGGCTGCGTACTCAAACAAGACAACACATAGCGTTGTCTCCTGCGAAAGTCCTGAGGGTCATATAGACACATGTACAATCATCATATTCCACTCGAACATAACATCAGTAAGATCTGTGCAGGTTGCCTGATTTCGCTGCTACAGCAGCGTCAGCAGCTTTGCTGGGCTCAACCAGCTGCATCTGCACGATCACTACATCTGGCACTCTGTACTCTGCTGGTATCTCTTCGCTAATTCGCCTGACACTGAAACCCCAGGTTTCCTGCGCCCAGCGCAGGAAGCGCTCGACCTCTTCTGGGTTGTGATGCAAGGAAAGTGCTAAGTATATCTGAGTTTCTGGGCCTGCCAGCTGCTGCAAAGCTACCAGCAGCAGCCGTGAGTGCGGCGTAGCTGCTGTGTAGCTGTAATAGATCAAGTCTGACCCAACTATGACGTCAAACGGCGGCTGGTAAGGCCGCAAGGCTGCTACATCTGCTGCTTCGCCCCAGGATAGGGGTCTCACCACTGCATGAGAAGGGTCTAGTACTGCATTGTTGTGGTAGACGTTCTGCTGCAGATGACCTATCATATCTGGGATGTCGGTTATGAGGGCCCGCTGCACTGCTCCTGATGCAAGCAAACACAGGGATACTGCGCCTGTTCCTGCACCCAGTTCCAAGCTTACAGGCTTTGAGCCGTCTGGCTTGTTTAGCAACCCAGGGGAGGACGTCAGGTACTGCGATAGCACCACCGCTCCATCCCACACTGTGGTTCCAGTGACAGCTGGGTCTGCCTGCCTGTCCAGCTGTTGCGGCCGCCGCTTATTGACTGCAGTGGCACTAGGCGCCTGCGCGAGGCGAACAGCCTTGCCATTAAACAGCTCAATCCAGCAGTCGTCAACAAAGCGCTCCTTATAGCCCATGTAAAAGCGCTGCCAGGCTTTGGGGCTGCTGCTGTCAGATTGTTGGCTCTGTGCTGCTGCTGAGTCGCCGTTTGCTGCCTCCATCTCGGTTGTACAGCTATATTGCAGCTATCTAATCTTACTACGTGCAGTAATGTGCTGGTTGGCGCATTATACTTCCAGACACTAGCAACCCTCGCTCTAGTAAAGCAGTACTGTAGGCCTGTCAAGAACGTCTTGTGGCAACCAGCATGCAACTAGGACCGCTTCACCAGATGCCGGATCACAAGATATTCAGCTGATGAAGAGGGCGATACAAGCCATCCAATGAGATACTCAACTGCCAACAGCGGCCAGTCTGTGAGTGTGCTGCTGGATGGGACTTACGGTGGGCAGGCGCGACACCCACAGGTCAGGATGCTACATAGCTCAAATGTTGTCATGAGGCCAGGTTGGAGGCAGGAGCACATATAAGAGAGTGACTAGAGGGCTTTAGTAGGCCACCTGTCAGTGTCGCACATGTCTCGGCCGTGCCTGCATTCACGCGTGCCTAAAACGGAGTTTTCGCTTCTACGGACGGTGCACAGCTTTGTACTCGCGGCCAACTGTCGTGCAAACACAGCAAACAGAGCAATTTGAGTTTCCTGTCAATACTTCGCTGTGGGCCGGTCTAAGCACATAGATTCATAGCAGTTTCAGGGCATTGCATGGAAGCGAGTCCGGGCACCCCGCGCAGCAACAGCTATATTCACTCTGGTGATGGATTGCCGACGACACCCATTTCCGCTTCGATATCACAGCTGCAGCAGGCTCTACAGAGCCTCTCTGGTTCCGAAAGAGGTCTAGCAGCGTCAGGCGTGGATGGGGGGCTGCTTCCTAGGGAGTTGATGCTCAGCTTCTCCCAGCAGTTACGACAGGATTCTGCAGCGCTTGCTGCAGCGTCTCAGCATGCAGGAGAGGGCCAGGTCACCACATTACTACGCAGTCTTTCTCATATAGCTCAGCCAACCGCCACGGCCGTGGTGGGGCCTCCGAGCAGCGACCCTACACCATCAACAGACCACCAACAGCACACAGGCGAGACTCCTGCAGCAGCGGCTGAACGTCATAGGCTAGGCAGCTCCCAAACATTTGACTTGCAGGTGAGCTACACATCTCAGTCCTTTTCCTGTGCTGTATTGGCTGCACTAGCTGACCTGCGCTTGTCACCTTCAGTGCAGTAACCTTGCTTCATTCTTTGCCTGACCAGTTTTGACCTGTGAGGGCATCTTGCTAGTGTTTCTTGCTGACCATAGCAGCTGCATCGTATCTGGCTGCATGGTTAGTGGCATGCCTTCTGCGTAATGCATACCGCTGCCAGGTGTGTATGTTGATACACAATGAAGGTACATGCTGCTGTTCTTCTTGTTCCTGCAGGCAACTGCTAAATGGTTGGAGAATCTTCTGCCCTATATCTTCATTCTAGCAGCAGTGTTTGTGTACCATTTTTGCACCGGTAAGCATGCATGGGCATGCATGGGCTTGACCTTTAGCCCAAAACATCGCAGCCGAAGCCTGTATGCAATCGTAACCAGCGCCAGCCTGCGGTCGTTCAGCATCTGTCCGCCGAAGCAAAGCTAGCTTAGGTGTGATGTGCCGCCCTTGTGGCTCTTTGTTGGCAAATGTCAGCAGTGCAAGCAGTCACACTGCGATTTTACCTGCATGCTGACCATGCTGTGCTGGTGTAGGTGCGGATTCGGATGACTCATGCGGTCACAACAGTGTCTCTGCATGACAGCCTTTGCCCACGGCATCTCTGCATTTACTCGCATGCCTCCGGTTTGCTCATGTTGCTTGTACTGGCTGCAGGAATCCTACTATCTCTGTGGCTCTTATGCTCCCTAGTCAAAGCCAATCAGCTCATGCGCAAAGTAGTAACACAGAAACGGGACTACCAGGTGACAGAAGTTGCAGCAGCGTTGCTTTACATTGCCACGAATGTGGGCGTGGTAGCGTGGCTGACATCGGGGCAGAGGCTATACAGGAGCTTCTTATTGAAGCCACCGGTGCCACCCTTCACGGTGAGATGCAGTGATGTGCCTCAGCATCACAGAATTCGACAGCCAACTACCTGGGCATACTGTTCTTGTTGCAGCTGCTGCACTATGGCATTGGGTACTGACAGTCGTAGCCCACACTATTGTCAGCCCAGCTGGCATTGCTGCAACAGTCGATCGCCTGTGTAGGGCGCCAGTTAGGACGCCAGTCGGACAGTTGGTGCGTGCTTCAAGATTGACGTTGACCCAGTGTTTATGGTTTCCACGTACGCAGGTGTGGCAAGCAGTGTTCATGGTATTGGTAGCAGACTCACTAGTGCGTTTCTGTGGGTTGGCGCCAAAGCTCTTAGTAGTAGCAGCAGTACAGTCTCGCAAGCCTGCCAGCAGCAGCGGTGGCAGCAGCAGTAGCCCATCTAATGGTGCTGGCCACAGCAGCAGCAAAGGCCTTAGGCTGCAGGCCAGGCTGTTGACCTTGCTGGAGTACCTCATTGCAGGCTATCGGGCACTTGTGCCGATACCAGTGTGGTGAGCAATGGGTTATGTCCGTCGGCTTGCTTGCTGTCTGTATGTAGTTCTACAGCAACCATATGACCAGCTAGCGCGTCAGGCGGGGACTTCTGCAGGTGCAGTTGCACTGTCGGCAACGCGCGATCGGGTCACGCGCTGCATAGATGAACCCAAGGACCTTCATTGCTTGGCTGCAGCCGAACGCCCAAGTACAAGTGTTTGATGTGCTGACTACACGCATGCATTCTCTGTTGAAAACTTGATTTGCTGCCCTTTCTGCAGGTACACGTATCTACTGACATGCACGGTAAACAACGTGTTATGCTCGTTGCTAGCTGGTTTCTACCTCACATTCAAGGGCTACACGCTGCTACAGCAGGGGCAGCTGGTGTACATAGCAGCTAAGGTGGTCCTGCGAACAGGTGCATCGTACGGCAGGTACCTAGGCAAAACAGAAGCAGTAGAAGCATGCTGTCCAATCTGCCAGGAGCCAGCTGCTACTGCTGTCAAGCTAGATTGTAATCATGTATTCTGCGATGAGTGCATAACCGAATGGTTGGAAAGGGACAAGGACAAGACGTGTCCCATGTGTAGGTCGTCTGTGGCTGGGGCTGGGCTCAAGAGCTTTGGGGATGGTGCTACGAGCCTGTTGCCGCAGCTCTTTTAGGTTCTGGCTGTTTGGAGACTTTCTGGCTCTGATAAGGTTGCTTGTTCTGTCTCATCTGTGTATTCTTACGCACTGTGATTGATTGATTGTGTCCGACATGTTGCAGTACACAAGTTCTGATGTTGGTGGTATGGTGAATACCTGCCTCAGCTGTCGGTTTGCATATCGCTGGAGTCTGTTGGATGCATGTACTTCAATCCATCATGGAGTATATCAGCTTTTTGTCACCATGTTTGGCACCTTTGTGTGCATTGTCTCGTTGTTTGTTGAATGCACAATGATGCTCCAGTCATGATGCACGTCAGTTTGTTGGTCATCTGCGTATGGTAGCTGAGAGCATTGCTGCCCTTGTTGCTGGCCGTTGGTGTTAGTAGTGAAGGCATTTTGTCATCTGACTCATCTCATCTGAGGCATGAGTAGTCTCTGTGTTTGTTGCAACGAATCAATGTTGGGGTCTTTCATTGCATTTCTGCTGACTCTTGGTGCAGTGCTTGCTCCAATTTGTGACTGTTTGCCTGCATCTGTGGTTTGCCTGGCATGTACTCTACATAAAAGAGTTTTCTGTGGTGTGCAAGTTCCTTGTGGCCAGTCTTCTTGTTTTGGGCTGTCGTTTCAAATGCAGGTTGTCTGTCTTATGTTGCGCAAGCTGTGCCCAGGCTGAATCAGGCCACATTACTGCTACCGGTGTGTGCAGTGCTTGGCCTCTACAACTGTTGATGCAATCGGTTAGGGCTGTGTTTAGGTGTACATGCAGCATGGCGAAAACATGCATGTGTGTTGTGCATTGCATTTAGCACTTTGCCACGGCATCTAGTGCTTGCTTCTTGGGCCAGCGTCAAAGCCCTTTCTCTTAAAATCTGCATTCAAGAACCGTCAGGTGTGTTAGCATCCATCAGAAGGTGCCACCCATTATTTTGCTGACACGCTTGCCTAGTCTGCAGCAGGCACAAGTGGGCTGCAAGTGGGCTGACGGTTGCGTGTAGGAAATTTTTTTGGTGCTGTTGGCGTGCTGTTTGTGTGCAATAAAGTTCTTGTATGTCCACAGGGGTGCGAGCGAGGATCCTCTGCCTGCAAATGCACTCGGAATTTCAGGTGATTTCATGAGACTTTGAAGCAGACAGCAAATGCCGCATTTGCATGGCATATGCTTGCTTCATGTACATTGGTTTGTCCATGCAGGCACTTACCTGCATCTATATATTCGTCTCTGTAGAATAGCATGTTTCTGCAGCATTAGGAGTTGAACGAGCAGCTTCTGAAGCTGCTTTCACTTTGTGAGCCAGAAGGTGCCGCCGGTGTTGGTTGCTAGCGCTCACATGTAACATGCTTGCGTTGCAGGCGGCGATTGCTGCAATTTGCTTCGTGAGGTTTTTGCACTGGGGATGACAGGTGCGCCAGCCAAAATCAGGCCATGATGCGACCATAACCACATCACCCGAGTCGTGGCAGTACCAATTGCAACACCGTTCTCTCGCTGATCCTGTACCGCTGGTGTGCGTGCGTGCCGTTTTGTGGCGCTTTCGAGGATGGAGATTTGGAGCGAGTTCCGTTCATACTTGCTCCTCATTGGATCAGCGGACACAAACGGGGACATACGCCGGCACCGGCGTCTGCGCATGCTGCGACACTGCTGCTTCTGCGACACGCCAAAAGCCGAGTTACGCCCAGAGCCACTGCACGAGCAACATGTTTAATTGCCTAGTAGCTAAAGTCTCTGCAAAACCCGTGGCCCGTCTGCTGTGTGATTGCCGCGCTTCTCGGTATCACGTGCACCAGCAGCAGCTGGCAAGTAACACATGGTCATCTGCACTGGTCTCCTCCACAACATAACGCTCGAATCTTTGCAAGTGAATTTGTGTCGCCCCAGGGGCAAGAGTGCTTGTCAGAGTTGCGTACTGCAACCCCCACGCACGCCTGCAGAGGATTGTATCCGTCCCTCCGCACATATAAAGCGCCACACCAGCAGCGTGAGCGGTTTCTGGACACAATAACACCTTTGCAGCTTCAGGCGACGCAGATTCACAACCTCACAAGTCTTCAACCAGCAGCAGAAAGCTGGTCAGTACGCTATCACAGCTGGTCTTGAAACATGAATGAATTAGCCGCATGCGCTGTGATGGCTCGATGCAACGATGAGGAGATGCTTAGCATGCTCCAAGACTATGACTGCTGGGTGTTTGATCTGGATGGTAAGTCTCACAGCTTTTCAGCGAAAGGCCACAGCTGCTACACACCTTTCTTTGCGCCTGTTTTACACCCACTGCCACTTGCACGGAGGCTGGTTCAAACCCAACTTCTAGGGTACTCAAGGAGTAGTGACACGCTACACACGGTAATGAAGGTTTATGTAAAGCAGTGCATGCGGAAGAGCAGAGACACTCTTCCGGCTGCATTAGTGTGGTCTCATGCACGCCACAGGCATCTCTTGCGTTATATTGTGGTTGCCTGCAGGGACAATCTGGCGTGGCAATGAGCTCATAGAAGGCGCAGTTGAAGTCCTGCAGCTGCTGCGGCAGTTGGTGCGCGGTTCCTGACCACGCTATTGCAGCGGTTGTTGCAGCAGCCACTACATGAATGCGGCAGGAAAATAAATGGAGTTCGCTAGGACTTGAGCCTATGGTACCACAGATTCACCTGCAGAACAGCTGTCCCTTTGATGATATGCCTTGGCCTGCCTGAACAGCTACTGCAGTAGTTCCTGCAGACAGCATACCAGGCAGAGCAGTAGAATGCGCCAACAGCATAACCAGCCATCTGTGCTTATTTGATTCCCTGAGACAACCGTTTGAGTGTAGCAAACTGCTGTCCTGAAAACCCGTCCCTGGATCCGCATCAGATTATAGCCGTGGTTGTTGCCATGCACGTTGTGGTGTAGTGGCTGCTGCATGGATCCAGTTGTTCTACAGACAACCTTTCCTCGGCCTCAAACTACACACAATTGTGGACTCAAAAGCCACCCAGCAGTCAGAGCTTTCATAGCAGTAGTAGGTCTAGTTTCCAGCGGATGGATATGTTGGTGTGTTGCTGCCGCAGGGCAAAAAGATCCTTTATTTGACCAACAACAGCATGAAGTCACGCAGCAGCTACCTGTCCAAGTTTTATGAGCTTGGAGTACCAGGACATGTGGTACGAGCGGCACTACTTTGCAATACTGTAATGTGTGAATCTAGTTGTAAGCTGCCTTCTTCGGCACTAGCCAGCCAGCCAGCGAATGATACATCAGGTATCCTGCCTTGTATTGCTGGTGAACGGGTGCCCCCGGCAGAATCCCATACCTGCGTTCTCAATATGCAGAGCCATCTACAATACAACCAGCTAGGCCGGAGCACAGCAGCTCAACAGAACAATGCTGCGTTACTGCATTGCAGACAGTACTGATTGGGGTAGGCTGATGCTGCCAGTGTGCTGTGAATGCAGTGTCATATCTGCTCCATGTTACTTTGCAACATTTATAGTTGGTAATGCGCTTTGGCATGTACTGTATCGCGCACACCCTTGGGACATATAAGCAAACCAAACACACACATCACTGTAATGCTGCCAAGCATTACTCCTGAAACTGGTTGCCTGCGCTCCTGCACCTGCTGTACTGCTGACTGTTGCTCTACCTTTCTTGCCAAGCAACAGCTACAAAGTACAAACCACAAAGCAACAGCCCAGCGTACTTTTTACCTGTTGGCTGCTCTCCCCTTGCAGGATGACATCTACTGCAGTTCATACTCAGCAGCGGCCTACCTACAATCTATCCAGTTTGACCGCAGTAAGAAGGCGTATGTAGTGGGGGAGCAAGGCATTATAGGTCAGGAAGGGCTGGGCGTTCTCCCAGATAGTGCCTTTGGTCAGGCAGTTTTGGTCAGGCACTATGATTTGGTCTTGCATACATGCATGTGTGTTGTGTAATGCATGAATGTGCACTGCTTGATGTTCTGGGCCACAGAGTAGGTCTGCAATGGTAAGTCGTCGGTACATTCAGCTGGCTTACTTTCAACAGGCAATGTTAGTTGACTAGCGTGTCATGCGCAGCGCATGAGGCTAAGGCTCCACGCACTACAGGTACTGGGCTCGGGCATCAGCCAACACAAATATGCAAGTCCTGACTATAGCTTCATTGGGACTTGTAGACTGAGAGCTATATTGATATCACAACGAATGCAATTCACCCTGTTGCCCTGATTAAACACAACACCCGCCACCGGGTTCACTGGGCGAGGGCCTTTTTGAGGGCGGGGCATATGGCAATGTAGATAACGTGCTGAACCACCATTCATCCCCCGCAGATGGCGTTTTGTCAAAAGACTCTTCTACGGTGCAGTTTGTACCTGCTACTCATGACCGCCTCAAACTGCTATGCCATGTGTGAATGCAGATGAGTTGGCTGCTGTGGGAATAGATGCCTTTGGTGGACCACACGATAATGATAAACGTTGCTCATTCAGTGAAGAAATGACACACGACAAACAGGTACTAACAGGCATAAACGTGTACACCTAATCCATCTTGGCCAGCCATATTCATCATGGATATCAATGTCTTCCAAATGTACAGCCAGTGCCCTTTTCTGCTGTCAAGCAAATCTGCAGTTTGTGGCTACTGCTAACTCCACAGTTTGGCTTTACAGTTTTTTGAAGTCCTATACTTCGGCATCCTGTTACTCTCCGTCACTCTACAACACCTCCAAGGTTCACTTACCCTTGTTGGTGTCAAACATGGACTGTGTGCCGTACCCATTCAATGGCAGAGATCATACTCAGTCAGTGTAGTGTGTGATCTTAGAGCCGATTTGCTGCAGCTTCCTTGCAAGCTTTGTTCACTGCTTCATCTGGTAATAGTTTGGCTCAAGAGAAGCCACCGTCTGTGTGTCTCACACTTTTAGGCTCTTTTGACAAGTTTGTCGGTTCTGTATTCAAACCCTTCAAACAAAGTTGGTAATGCGCTTTCTTGAACTGCCAATTCCATTCATCAATTTCGCTTGCTTGCAGGGGAGAAAAGTGGGTCAAACTGCTAGTATTCCCATAGCGATGTCTATTGCCAATGCTATGTAGGTTGGCGCTGTGGTATGTGGAGTTGACCCAGGATTGAGCTACTACAAAATACAGTATGCGGCGATGTGCCTACTGCTCAACCCCGGGTGTCTGTTTATTGCAACAAATGCTGACTCTAGAGGGCATTTCACACCTAACCTTGAATGGGCTGGAGCTGGGGCAACTGTAGGAGCGATAAAAGGTACGATTT
>NSMO01014694.1:0-13939 GCA_002588565.1 Coelastrella sp. UTEX B 3026 | reverse complement strand
CAGCTAATGAGACATTGCTGAATTGGCAGCGAGAAAGCGAGGACCACTGCCCCAAAGAAACTGCCAGACTGGCAGGAAAGGGAGCAGGTACCACCGCTCCAGGACAGCAAGCACGCGGTACCACTGATTTGGCGCAGGATGTCGGCTCCCTGGCGCTTGCAGACTGGCCAGCAGTACTCAGCAGCAATACATCATACGCAGATGCTGTGGCATTCCTGCTAACAGCAGATGCGCAAACAATTGAAAACCTTACTCAACTGGTCAACACAGCAAGCGGGTGCTTCTGTCAGCTCCGTGAAGCCTTGCTAGCCCAACAGGAAAAACAGCAGTATGTCAGCAACAGGGCACCCGCTGTCCTCTGGACCACCTTCACCAATGCATACCTGGCAAACACCAGTGTGACGGCTGCCACAGGCTTCCATCACGTGCTCAGCGCTGAAAGCGCTTACATCACCATGCAAGCTGTGCAGCTCGTGAGTAATGCTGTTCAGGGAGACTTGGTTAACATAATGAATGCTGACGCTGCGTGGCGCGATGGCGCCATGGCGGACAATCAGGTGCTGGACCAGGGGCTGGACACGGGCAGTCTGCTTCGCATGGAGTCTGCCGTTAGTCACTTCTGGAAGGTGAGTGGCAGCGACACAATGTTTGCCCCGGCTGGATACAGCAGTTCGTTCGCATGTTTGCAGCCGGAATGAACTGCTATTGCGATAGAGAGATCTGTTGTAAGCCCGTGGGTACAAACGTTCTGTGGTTTGGCAGCTTTATCATCAGTCAATCAAAACCACTGGCCAGATAGTAACAGCATGCATAGCTGCAGTATGCAAGAGCAATGGGATTAGACTTGGGTGCAATAAACGTGCAAGTGACCATCAGCTCGTTTGTTGCTGTGTGCAGATTGATGTTAATCAAAACATAGCTGGTGCAGATCCACAGGTGCAACTCAACAGGCACAGCGAGCATGTGGCAGCAGCTGCAGCCAGTAACAAGGGTGGCAGCGGCAACCACTTGGCTCCCCTATGGAGCCTTACTAACATCGATAATGCGCTGTTCAATGGGTTGCGATTTGCGAACAACTATGGCTCTATCGCCTTGGATGTTTCAATGACACATTTGGATGGGCCTGTGCAAGATGTGATGATAGCAAACAACGTTGCAAGTGGCGTGCGGATGACATACTTCAAGCCCAGATTTAATAATGCCAGCGTCAGCTTCAGCAATGTTGTGATCACAGGCAACATCTTCACATCATCAGAGGTGAGAGGGGATTTTTGTACTTCCTTAATACTCAGTCTTCCTTAATACGAAAGTAGTGTCCGACGTAGCTCCAACTTTTCAAGTGTTGCCACTGGTTGCTGCTGCTGGGCAGAACTGCAGCTTGTGTCAAGTGGTAGGTGTGTGTAGGCAGGGAGATTGCGTTCTAGAGCCACATTGATATTGATGGACCCTCGAATGAGGGCTGAAACCGAACACCACAGCAGTGCATCTTATATGGACAAGTTGTTTTACCAGAATCCGTAATGAATGGTCTCTTTGTCCATTTTACTTCCCCAGCGTACGACAATACGTGTACAGTGCGGCTGATCGTGGTATCGCTTGTGGCCACCTGCGCACGACCAGGCGCAGATGCCTGCTGTAGCACCAGGGTTGGAACTTGGCTTCACATTGCAATGGAGCTCCCTTTCAGGGCCTAGCATGCTTTAACTCTGATGTTGGTGCTTGTCAAGCCCTCGAGCTCGTAGCCTGCTTGTCTGCTGCGTGATTCTGGAGATATGATCAGTCTGGTTTGCACATCTGACTGCTGTCACATGGGCAGGTGGGAGCCTTGACCCTTGGAGGCTTTGGTAGCAAGGTGGGCGCGAGGATGCCAGTAAGCATCAGCGACAGTATCATAGCCAACAACAAGCCACAGAATGGGAGCTGTGTGGTAAGCTTCGTATGCGCAGCAGTCAGTTGAGGGTCCCTCCACGTTTTGGGGCTTTGCTTGAGGTTCAGCTAGCCTGAAACTCAACAACCTGTTTGTGATCAGGATTGTATCATGGCAGCCTTCTCTGAGCCATTGTCCCAAGTTCCTAGGGCTACTATGGCAGTCGTCTTCACTTTGCCAAAGGTGAATACGTTTGACATAGTAACCCTAGTGCCATGATCCCCCTCTTGTACCTTTGTCTCGTTGTCCCATGTTCCCAGGAGGAACTTGAGACAATGAGACAAAGGTGAAAAAGGGGTTCATGGCAGCAGTGTGCCCGGTGTGCAAGCCACTTATCATGCTATGATGAACAACTGCCACATGGCCAGCTCAGCTCAGCCCATACAGCAGTAGTACATGCTGCCAAAATTCCTGCAACAGGCCAAGGTGCAGGTCGCACTCCTTCTGCTGCTTGATGTGAGCTTTGTCTGGCAGGGCCTACGTCATGTCGGGGGGGGGGGGGGAGATCGGGGGTAACAGTGGGGGTGTACCAAGTTAGTGCATTGCCTGCTTGCTGATGTCCTTGTGTGACATGCAGGCACAGCAACTGCAGGGTGGCGGTATCAAGTTCAACCCTCCAATGGATGATGAACAGAGCAGCGAACATGGCATGCTAAAGTATCTGACTATCACCATGACCAACACCACCATCACAGGCAATGTGGCAGCAGAGGGGGGAGGCATCTGGTCAGTCTGGCCAATGCAAATTGATAGCTGCAGGATCTCTGAGAACAGGGCTATCCATGCGGTGGGTGGTGGAGGTTTGCGGCTTCTTGAAAGTGTGCATTAGGTTTCAAGATCAGGAGTTGAGAGTGTGTGGGACTGTCACAGGCGGTGCGGCTGCTCACCGGCACATGTGACCTTGGCTTTTGATATGCTTGCATGCATGGCCCTCAAATCTAGGCCATAACATAAACGGTGGAAGTATCCACATGTGACTTGCCTGTACGAGCGGTCCTACTGCTTGGGCAGCTAACTATGCGACTCTGGAGGCGAGTGAGGCTGGGCGCTGTCAACTGAGTCTGCTAGGCGACAGACAATGACAAGTGGGTTTGTGGGTGCATCAACATGAGAGCTTGGCTCGCTTGCAATGTTCTTACCAGCTGTCTAGTTTCTATGGCATGTAGGGTGGTGGCATGTACCTGCGCGGCTTGATGAAGAACAAGCTTGGTACAGGCCACGTTGTCATAACAAACAGTACCATCACAAACAACACGGCCGGCTTTGGGGGTGGCATCGCCTGTGATAGTTGCAGAGTCATAAGCAATGCAGCTATCAGAAACAACTCGGCAGCTGACGCTCCGCTGCAGTCAAGCAGCAGCGGACTGCGCGCCATCAGCAACACTAGCAGCAGCAGCAGCAGTGCCGGCAATGCCTTGAGTTTGTGTGACACAGCGGAGCCTGTTCAGCTGATGGCAGATGCTCCAAAGTGGGCTGGGGGTGGCATAGCAGCAAACTTCCGCAACAACACTGTCAGCTACCTAGTGCTGTGTGGCAGCAAGAGCAGCGGCAGAACTTCAGCAAGCCTCATGTTCAATAGAGCAGATTATGTTGGTGGCGCAGTGTATGCGAACTCAACACAGCCTCAAGCAGCCAGCCAATGCGGCCAGGCGGCGTGTGGGCTGTGCAAGGACAGCAGCCAGTGGGCAACAGCAGAAGCAGGTCTCAGTGGAGTGGTTCTATATGACGTCCCAGTCAGCAACTCATCAGCCATGCTTGCTCAGTATCTGCAAGCAACTAAAGGCAGCAAATCTGGGGGCATGGATAGTACCACAGCCACTGAAAGCGAAGGATTCAGTGCCTGTTCCTGCAGCCGGTCAGCAGCAGATGCAGCCAGCGACACATGCAGCAGCGAATGCCAGCCGGGTTATAACTTCACTCTGGCGGAGGTTTTCACGCCAGGTCAACTTGCAGGCCTGAAGCTGCACGTGTACGATACACTGTGCTTAGATCAATTGTCCAAGTTGTTGAGTGCAAACAAAACAGTGGGCCTTGATTTGCAAGTGGCGCAATGCAGTCTGGAGTCTACTGGAGTGTACAACTTATCTGCTGGGCACAACATGAGTCTCACCGTCAGTCTGGGTGCCTTGCAAGACCTGCAGCAAAACAGCAGCAACAGCAGCAGCAGTGCCTTGCCTTCTCAGTTAAGCAGCACCGCCTTAGGTCAGATACAACTTCTAGGGGGGGCTTCCAGCAGCCAGTGCCCTGAAGAGTACGTCATTGGTAGGCCATATCAAGACATAGCACAGGACCATAGGGGCAGCATTGCAGAGTTCCGCGACCTGATCATTCAGCCGGTGGAGGACCCTGTCAAGAATGTGAGGTGCCAACTGGAGTTCAGACTGAACAGCAGTATGGTTTTCATGAACCAGCTGCCACCAGCTAGCGCAGTGCTGAATGTTCAGAGGTGTTCTCTAGGACAACACATGGCGGTGAGCTTGCGATAGGTGTTTCATTCGTGTTGTTTTATCTGAGCCATTCTTTGTATTCAGTGAGTAGGGCTTGTCTCAGATGCACAGTGGACAGCAGCACCTCCTTGCTTATGAGCCTTGGACAATGATGTTCATACCGCCGGGACTTGTAGCACATTATCTGCGGGTTCAATGCTTCCTGCATATCTTGCCGACCCGTTGTCACTTGCAAATCTAACACACTGTTCACAGCAAACCGCCACCTGCTGCATCCATTACCTGCTCAATGCAGATTCGAAGATGCATTGACTGCCGGAACACGACCTACAGCCTCCACCCCAACTTCACCTGTCTGGCATGCCCTGAGGGCGGCAACTGCACTCGCGGGCTGTTGTATCCAGACAAGTTCTATTTCAGTTTCAACCCCTTGGTGCCGCAGCTTTTGGACTGTCCTATGAAACCTGGTTGCGGGGCATCCAAGTCTGCAGGAGGAAATAGTCAGGCTGCTCCCGGGAACGTGAATTGGACAGTTAATGCAGTGCGGAAGCTAGTTGCGAGCGCGATACAGGGAGCCCACAGTAGTGATGGATCAGTTTGGGGTTTGCACAGCGGAAACGGCCTGCTGACACAAGGAGCAGCAGCTGCTGCGATCGCAGCACTTGCACAGCCAAACAGCGACAGCAGCTTGGCTGCATACCAGTCTGATGATGAGAACAGGCCCCTCAGCCGCGCCGAGGCTTTGTTCTTGTTTCATTTCCTCCTGGCTGACGTTATCAGCAATAGCAACACGAGTGAACTGATGTTGCACTTAAACTATACCCAATTGATGCTGAATTGGCACCAGCTGCAGTGCATGACAGGGTAAGCGTATAAACAGTACTTGCTTAGGCTTTTTGTCTCTGCTTGACAGTCTGGTGGCACATGCTGCTTTGGCAGCAGCTTGTCTTTGATTGTTACGGACAGTCATCAGCACCTGCTAAACAGTGGCCATCAGCAGTAACAGTAGCGCTGGAACAACACACAGCTGTGACCCAACACAAAGTTGTAATATAATAGCTCTCATGAAAGGTACATCACTGACAGGTAACCCAGGGGCATGATGCCTACACTGCAGCACATCCACCTTGAGCACTACTAAGCACATGAGACATGATATGTCTCTGTCGTGGTGTGCAGGTACACGGGCAGGTTCTGTGCATCCTGCGACGTTGAAGCTGGGTATGGATTGTTCTTGAACAGCTGCGTTGAGTGCAAGACGCGAGCTGTCTCATGGGCCACCTTCATAGGTCTGTACCTGGCGTTTTGTGTTTACCTGGCTGCTGGCATAGTAATGCAGCTGCGTGCGCCACAGCTTGGCGGCTCTGTCAGTATGGGGACTGCTAGTGCGTTGCCTACCAGCGTGATTGCATCACAACTGCAAGAGTCCAAGTCAGTGGATGTTGGACAACCTCAAGAGCCGACTGCTGCTGCTGCTGCCCCTCTGGCAGCAGATCAGCAGGGCACTGCTGTCATTGCCAGCGTGCCTGCACTGCAGCATGCAATGTTGAGGATCACTCAGCCTGAAGAGCCAGTGACTGAGGTGACAGCTGGTAGTTTAGATGCAGAGCTGGAGCTGGGGCAGCAGCTTAGCAGCCCAACACCATTCTCAGACCCTAGGCAGCGTCCGCTGAGCATCAGTCTTGATAAGAGTGTGTCTATGCACTCATCTGAGCTGCAGCAGAGGCAGGAGCAGCGGCGGCAGGTAGCACACGGTTCATCAGCCGGCAAGGACACAGCACAGACAGCCGATGCAGCAGGGTCAATCCGGGTGCAGGGTTCTGTAAGTAGCCCCCTCCTCAGCCCCGCTGCAGCGCTGCCAACCTCTATGACTTTCTCAGTGAACATGGACACCCCAAGGTCGCTGTTTGTGGCAATCTGGAAGGTTTTTACCAGCTATGTTCAGGTAATGTTGTGATTCCTAGCGTGATGCCTGTTGGAAGTACTGCTGCATTGCTGCTTGCATTCAGCACCTCAAAATCAGTGCTGTCACTGAGCGAAACATGTCAAGCTGCTGGCTCGACTGGCACCTGTGATGCCGACCCTGCTGATATTGATAAGCAGCGTGTGTGATTCTCGGCAAGCATGCTTGCTTGGTTAGCCGTTAGCAAGCAGCATATTGCAAGCAGCCTTTGACGTATGATAGGACTCGTGCTACTGCCGGTGTAGGTTCTGGCCATGGTGCGGTACCTGCGGGTTCCGCTGCCGAAGGAAATCGCCCAGGCGCTCACAGTGGCGGATCTCTCGTCATTCACAGCCCTCCTGTCCATCGACTGCCTGATGTACGATGCGTTTACGAAGGCGTCCACAACCTTCTACGCACATGCCCGGGTGGTGTTCAAGGCCGTGATCCTGCCCATTCTACTGATCGGCACCTTTGCGGCAGGGTGGATTACAGCTTGGTGCGCCTGCCGAGCTGTGCGACGGCTGCGCCAATCTCATCCAGGGCCCGGGGCGCGGCGGTCCTTGAGCTCTGCGGCCTCTCAAGCACCTGACCCGTGCCGTGTCGCACCCGGCAGCGCCGCGCCCGGTCCGTGGCAGAAGGTTCTCATGCGGATCCAAGGATGCGTGCAGTCGGCCAAAAAGAGGGTACAGCAGGCGTCCTTTTCAACGGAAGCAGGACTCCGTAAGCTCGGCATGTGGGATCCAGCCGGGTCGCTTAAAGGGTACATAGCTTTGAGGATGCTGGTGACATTCGTGGTACTGTGTTACACCTGTTACCCTCTGGTGATATCCAGCTGGATGGAAGGGGTCACGTGCCGCAGATTTGTAGTAAGAGGGGATGGAGTTGCTGCATCTACTTTCGCGGGGAACTCAGCTTCACTCAGTGTTGCAGCTGCAGCAACTGGGCTTGCAGATGTTCTATCTTATGGCAGCGTGCAGCGTGATTGGCTGTATACGCAGCAGGAGCTGCACAAATTGTGCGCCGCAGCTAATTGCAGCAACGCAACGGTTCTTGACACATCAATGAAAGCAGCCACCGCGAGAGTCCGACTGCAGCGGCTCTACGGCACGAATCACTCTGAGCTCGTGCAGGAGGCCACCAGATACTGTAACCTGGCGGCCCCGACTTCAAAAAGGCCAGACCTAGTACCTGATGACCAGCTTGGCAGTTATTGCTGGGTCCCTGATACTGTTCTTCTCTGGAATCAGGATTATTCAGTGCGATGCTTCAATAAGGGGCCTCACACGTGGATGGAGGGCCTGGGCATTGCCATGTTGGTGCTGCTGGGTATCCTCCTACCGGCGTGGGTGGCCGTGTGGCTCAGGCGCAACAAGCGGCGGCTGCGTGATTGGGACTTTGCTATGAAGGTGAGGGTTCTGGTGACCATGTGTTGCTGACATGTCTACTCTTGAAAGCTCTTAGATTCAGCTGCCCGGGCAAGGTGCACTGCCCATGCAAGATGGTTGGTGTGTCTGCACTATTCGTCCGGCTCATTCCTGGCAATTTCCATGCAGCTGGACTGTTCATCCTGTTGAACTCTGTAACAAAGTCCTGATCAAGTGAAAAATGGCGGTGCAACACAAAGCATAGCGGCGTGCGCCTTGGACAGCGCCTTGAACATGAAACCTAGAGCATGAACTTCTGGGCAGCATTCATGCATGTAATGATGCCATCACTGCGACCTTGCGCACACGCAGTCAGCACGGTTGTCGAATCACCTCAGTCCAAGCAAATTGGCCTGAAGCCGTTGTTGTTGCTGTCTGTCCTGCAGTACTCCTTCTTGTACTCCGAGTATCACTCCAAGCTGTGCTGCTGGGAAGCTGTCATTACCCTCAGGAAAGGTGTCTTCCTGGCGCTGACCTTTCTGCTGCCAATGACACCCCTGGCATCATCCGCCATAACTCAGTTACAACTCGTGCTTGGCAACATGCTTGCGCTAGTGTTCCTGGTTTGTCAGGAGTTCTTCAGGCCATACAGGTCGCCGCTGCTGAACAGCCTAGAGCGATTAAGTTTGTCAGCTATCGCTCTCAGTTACGCCATGCTAGCATCTGCAGTGTTGGTGGAGGCCAATGACGAATACCAAACTGAGCGTGGGCGCATGATAATCCTGATTTGCATGATGGTTGCCAACGGGCTGCTGATGCTGTGGTTCATCTATCAGGGTGCAAAGCAGTTGTGGCTCATCATGGGCGAGAAAGTGGGCAGGTGCACACGCACCACCAACAGACACCTGCGAACGTGGCTATGGCGTAGCACTGCTCGCGTCAAGCGGCGGCTGGGATTTTTCCCGTCTGTCACAGTTGTGTGGCGGCGGGCAGCGGGACACACCACCATGTCACCTGTTTAGTTTGCCTGGCAGTGTTTGATAACAGGACAAGGTGCATGTTTGGAAGTGTGATCTGCTGTGTTATGTTTTGGCATTCAAGGGTCCGCGTTGTGACTGGCAAGTAACTCTTGAGCTTAGCTGTTTACTTGATCCTGGCTATCAAGCGCATGTGTGTCAGGATTCAGAGTCTGAAGTTGGTTGCACATTCATTAGCAATGTACCTGGTGGCAATCAATGCATTTGGGGGTTTTTGTGCCCACCCCTGCTGGCAGCCGACCGCATTTAGTCAACACTGACCATTGTTTGGAGAGTACATGGCATGCAAGAAACAAAGCAGGACTGTTGTGTAGGCATGACCCAGGTTGTTTGGTTCTGTTTTACGGCAACATATGGCCTGCACTTGGTGCTTTGGTGTACGGTCAATGAGGTGGTGGTGGTGCCCACCTGTTGCGAGATACTGCACATTTGTTCGTGGCCGCATTTGGTTATCGGACTCTGCAAAGAGTGCATGCATGCATGGCCCCTCGTCGAGCCACTCGTCGAGTCAACATTGATTGTTTTTGAGTTGGTTGGTTCAAGTTCAAGTCAGGTTGAGAGACTCTTGCCTGCAGTGATGTTCCCGTAGGGTTTGCAAACCGGCTTTCAAGGCGTATAGTACAGGTGTTGGGTGGGTTTTAGAAGAATGGTGCGCATGTGATACACTGCTCTCAGGAAGCCTGTACCGGCGCAACTGTAGTTGTGCCTTCAAAACATGTTCAGGCAGTATAGGTGACTGAGCGCAACGTATCAGAGGCCATGCCAGCAAGTTGAGTATCATGTGAAGGGGTCGCCAGTGTTTACAAGTTTACACAGTATCTACTGTTCACTGAAAATATATAGCGGGTGCAGCAGTTGCTTGGCATCTATGGTGCATATGCATTTAGATGGTCAGCCAGCTCGATGTCGCTGCCTTTTTGCCATTTTTTGGTGACTCAATTGTCTTGCGCGTGTTTTCCCTTTGCAGCTAGTCACCATTCCAAGTTGCATGTTGCTTATGACCCCAGAAAATTGCACTGCATGATGTGTGATGCTTAGGTTGTGGCCATGAACATATTGTTTTGAGTTGTACTGGTGTGCAGCATTTGCGGGGTATGTACCCTGAGTTGGACTTCTCACAACCCACTTTGCGCTTGTTCCAAACAGCCCATGTTCGTCATCTGTCATTGTACCATTTCCTAGCTGCGGTAGTTGGGTTTGAACCCAATTGCCCACTTTGTGGTGTTGCATCCGCCGTGAAGTGGTTCATTCTTCATTGTTATCGGGCACCTTGTGTGTGTCCATCGTGCTTCTGCCGCATGAAGGCTTGTTTTCCGACCCTGCAGCTGCTGTGCTCAGTTGTGTCTCGTGCGTGAGTGATATCATGGCGTGAGCTGAGTTGCTACCGTTCCCACTGAATGGGCGTTCTGCCTTGACGGCGCTCCTGAGGGTGGTCTAAATCTTGGTGTGCCAGTGTAGCTGAGCCACCAAGTACGTCCCAAAGGCCTTGCGGCCGGAAAGGGTAAATTTTCTTCTTCTGGGCTGACACTATAGTATGGTTGGTGAAGCTGTACACTAACGCCAAGGGCCTCAGGTTGCTGAGTGATTGGAGCTCCGGCCCGAGCCGGCCTGGAGTTGAAACTGAATCCCAGCTGCAGTGCGAAACGATGTTGGCAACAGCTGAACTTCAGCACTGGCTGGTCGACCGGTCTCCAGGCCTAGGCCTTGCGAGTGGAAATCATCTATCTCTATACGCACACATTAGCATTTTTGCAACAGTTGTCATGACCAAAGATATGATATTCAAAAACTTGTCCGCCAAAGCAATAGAGTTCTGCGAGTACCATTACAAACGGTTACCACATGAAGGATGATTCTTGTTAAAGCACCCTTGCCAGTAAAATAGAAATACCCCTGAGGCGGGCTGGCCGCCAAGACACCGGGTGTTGACCAGGACCCAATACATAAACATGACCAGCATAGAGAACACAGCCGTGCACCCAGCCTACAGTAGTGAAGCGAAATGGGCCACCCCACTAAATTCAGCACCCTTGCACCCATCACAACCTAAAGCTGGGCCTATTTGACAGCGTTGCTGATGGGCTGGTGGCAGATACCACCCCAGCAGCGCCCACACTCCTCTTATCACCACCAGCAGTTGCCCCAAATGGCAGTGACCTGGCAGACGCTGACCTGCTCAAGCTGTCAGCCCCCACACCCCGACTCTCCAGCAGAGCTGCAATCCTATCATACTTGTCTAGATCTGCAGCAGCAGACCCTGCTACTGGCTGACCTGGCGAGGCCGGTTGGCTGGCACTCCTGGACAAACTGCCAGCAGCAAACCTTGGACTTGTGCTGTTGGATGCAGCAGCAGGTGACCTGAGGCCAGCTGGGGGTGATGCAGCATGTCCTGCAGCAGGGGATCCTGGCCGTGGCGAGGTCGAAGCGCCCTTTTTTGCTAGCAACCCCTGGACCCAGGAGTCGTAGCCATCCAGCATGTTGCTGTCATCTCGCTTGTACTGCTTGGCCTTGCGGTCTGCTGCTGCAAGGGCTGCTGCTGTGTTGGCTGCTTCTTCCGATCTGGCTTTGGTTTCAAGCACTTGGCTGAGTGCTTGTATCCTGCAAAGACATCATAAGAGCTCAGATTGCACCCTCGCCCTGTGACGGTTGCTGTTAAAAGTACAGCCGGCAGCCAGCGCGGGCATGTGATCGCCACCACAGAGAGAAAGATGTATATAGGTGTAGACAGAGCGTACCAGCCCAGGATGATTTTTGGAGGCATCGACATTTTCTGAATCGCATGGGCTGTAAGTGACTGCCACAGAGAGCTACGCCAGCTGCCCACCTGGACTGCTGCAGCTGTGCTACTACTGCTGACTGACGTTTCTTGGACCTGTTGAGCTCAAGCTGTGCATCCAAACGCGCCTGCTGTTCAGCCTGCACAACTCACAGAGCACCAGAAACAAAGCACAGCATCAGCTAGCAGACTGTTATTTATTTGACAGATGACATAACAAGCAGAGCCCCTGCGGTCTGCCAGTACAAGATCACAGACATATGAGGAGACACCAGTAAAATCATAGCTGCCATTACTAACCATGATCCAGGCTGCAGGATTAGGCAACCTGCCCTTGGGACATCTGTGCAAACATATCAAGACACCGGAGGAGGGCTCAAGCACCCATGCTTCTCACCTGTAACGCTGCTGACAGCTCCTGCATTCCCTTGAGCCTGGCCTGCGCCTCAGCTGACTTTTCTTTTTCAACAGCACCCAACTGGTCTCGTAGTGCAGCAAGACGAGCCTGCAACAGCCACACCCAGATTGGAAGTTTACTGAGCAGATAAAACATTACTAGCTTTGGCGCCGCTCCTGGTCCAAGGAACATGTGATCTTCTACAAGCATACTTCAGCAGTGAGGGTCATGTTGCAGGAGTCCTGCAACATGAGCCTCACTGCTGAAGTATGCTTGCACAAAACATGTTCAGCAAGCAGGTGCTTCATCATCTGCCTGTTGGTGGTGGTGCCCACGCTGACGCACTCTGCTTGCTGGAGCTGACACACATTAGCTCACACTGTTGCATGCGCACTATCGCTGCTGTATGCATCAGTTGAAGCCGTAGTGCCGAGCCATGACAACTGTGGCATGTTATGACAGTCGGTCGTTGCTAGAAGTCTCTGAAAGACTAGGTACCCAAGGGCCGGTGGTTGGAGTGGGATTACACGTCCGACATAGTATGTTAGGGAGCATGGTACTATGTCTAGCCACCCCAACCAGGTAAACATTGTGGTGCAGCCGAGATGTTTGGATGCTGGCAGCGTCAGAGCTTGTCATCATGAGCAGCACAGAGAGCTCTTTGGGTGGCGACCCCCATGCTTGATAGGACAGTTATTGCCAGCGCATCTAACTTGTTGCATGGCTCAGAACCTTTTACTATGTCTGTAACAGTGACTTAGAAGGGGCCTGTCACAGTCGCTGCAACGTAATGCACCCGAGGCAGGAATTCAAGCAGTGTGCTGTTGTTATCTATGTGAATGCGAGATATGGCATACGCCTAGTCCTGCCGCGGCCCGTGGTGTGCTGTAGCTCAAGTGGTTTCGGAACCCCAGGCCGTCGTGCTGCTACCACATTCTTGTTGCCTGCTAGCAGTGTTATGACAGACTGGTTATAATAGAACAATGCAGCATAACTTAGCCTTGGTGAAGCCTCAGTGGCTGCAGTTATCCGGTGCGGTCAGGCGAGGAGGCATGGCTGGATGTGGGCCCTTTGTGATCGTCTGTGCCTTTTCCGCCATAAGCAACAGTCGCGACTATCAACCTGGCAGTTCCGATCATTTGACATTGTACAAACATGCTCCTCTGGAAACGAGGACTCACTCTTGACAGCTGCTAAAGCCAGAATCACTGCAGTCATATCCGGGGCGCCGTTGGGCCTTTTTTGCCCGCCAATAATGTAACGTGGCATGTGTTTGAAGCTAGCAGCCTACTTACAGCTGGCAGTTGCTCTGAAACACATCGGTCTCGGAACGAGTTGCCAGCTCCAACCAGACATCAGCTGCTCAAAGGCAACACTGCGTCACGCGCACGGCAGCGTTCTCCGAAGGCCTGCGCGCGTAAGCAGGACATACAGTGTGCTGGTACTGCTGCCTGTGTTGGTGTTGTTTCCCGCTACAATCTGGTGTACACCTCTTCCTGGGCACCCAACTGCAACCAATCAAGGACACCTAGTTGTCGATGAATGGCGTGAGTTTGACGAGTCTGAGCTGCGAGGCCGCACCGTACGCTGCAGAGGTGGTGGGATCCTGGTTAGGTATGGGCCCGACAGCAGGACAAAGGTCGGACAGCAAAGCATGCATCACTAGCAGATAGTAATGCGCCATGTTATGCCTTTACCGCAAGGACGGCACTCGCGACGCACCTTGCTGTTCCTGGCAGTAGCCATAATGATGATGATGACGACTGGATTACCAGGCCACTAGAGCGGAAGCCCTATCGTCGGATACACACAGCTGGGTCACACCAAACAACGTGCCCTTTCCACACATTTTGACCGCGTGCAGGCAACAAAACTTACGTATACAGGATGCCACCATCGAGGGCTGCAGCAGGGCCATCCAGGTCATTGGGCCTCACGCTGCCCTATCACTGTCAAACGTCACTTTTACCAACAACAACAACAACAACAACAACAACAACAACAACAACAACAACAACAACAACAACAACAACAACAACAACAACA
>NSMO01014693.1:0-13940 GCA_002588565.1 Coelastrella sp. UTEX B 3026 | reverse complement strand
TGGGGGCTGGTGGTCTCCTGAACGCGAGCCTGGCTATTACTGCCTTGATGGTCTTCCCCTGCAATCATGTGCTTTTACTAACAGCGTCAACTATGCAACATGTTTGAAGTAGCTTCAAAATGACAGCTTATGCCATTGTTTCTTTCATGCATTGCAAACATGGACTTTCACCAAGAGTGAACTGTGCAACATGTTTGCACTAGCTTTCAACTGACATCCATTGTGTTTTTCTGTTCACTGCAGTGGTGTCAAACCCAATGCCAGCAGCATCGACTTCATCTTCCGCCAGTTTATGAACAAGATTGCCTCACCCAAGCGCCCCTTCTACTTCCACACCGATGAAACAAAGCTCGCCAGCATGTTTGCAGCAGCAGCTACTGCTGGTATCAAGCCCAAACCGGTTATCTTCCCAGCAATGTGAGTATGTATCTGGCACCACTTCTGGCAGCAGTGGGATCAGTATCAGATTCCTATGTGCCATTTGGTAGTACCAAAGGCACATAGGAATCTCAGGTCGGCAGTAAGGCACGTATCCCAGTGCAAGGGGCAGTGTCAGAGAGGTGCAGCACTGTAAGGCTGGTGTTGGATACAGCTGGTTCTGTGTACATTGTGTTGTTGAACTGTTATTACAGCAGCTGCGCGATCTGGGTCGCAAGTTGAATCGCTGCAGAGGTGCATCAGCAGGTTGTCAATGTAACAAGTGTCACATGCTGTGCGATCTGTTATGTCTGCCACTATGCCAGTAGATTTACACTTGCTGTGACTTCGCCTCAAGTCTGCTGACTGCTGCTGCTGCTGCTGGGGCTTCATGTATGCAGTCAGCCAAAGAGTGAGAAAGAGGCAAAGATCTGGTACAGTCTGCTTGCAAAGCCTGAGTACCAAGGCTGTGGGCATGTCCGTCTGATGCTGTACAAGTACAAGGAGTATGGACTGGACAGCCCTTATGTAGCTGAGCAGCTTATCAAATCATTCTTCAAGTACTGGTAAGTAGCTGCTTGTGTACGGCTTGTGCAAAGTGGTAGTGTTAACAGCGGACCAACTTGTGTTTGGCATTGGGCCACTCAGAACTAGATGCAACCTAGCGATGTACGATGAGGTGTCAGCACTGCTTCTGTACTGCGGCACGATCATCTCATGTAGATCAGCCCATCATTGTTAGCGACATTATTCACACACTGCTTGCTAAGGCTGTGTGTGTTGCAGCTGTCGTAGCCCCGGTTCCCCGGGGCTGCCTTATGGATAGTTCAATGTTAGGACGCTGCATGCAAATGTTGGACTTGCTGTAGGTGGCCAACACCCCTCAACTCCATGGAGAGGCGGAAAGTCAAGTTTGCCATCAAGCGCGGCCCGCTCGCCGGTCGCGCCGTTGCCATCATCAACAACGACGGTCCCGCCTGCCCTGACATGACGCCCATGTCCCGTGCAGCATACGGCGGAAGCTCTATCTTTGTTTACCATCAGAAGGCCGTTGCCGATTTCCGCGAGAAGGTTTTGGGACCTTTCTTTGCGGCCATTGCCCAAGATAAGTTCTGGGGTCGGCAGTTGAAGTTTGACGTTAAGGAGTTCGTGAAGAGGTCCAACGACCTTGCAGGCGAGCAGCTGGCTTTTACGATTAACAACTTACCTCCGGCTGATAGCGTAAACCTGTATGCTGTTACATACAAAACAGCACAAGGCGGAAAAACCACCGATGAGTGATTGCGTGGTGCACATCACAGTGATGGGGAGGGAGATTGTGTTAGCGGCATATATCTTGGAAACTTTTTGGGATCAACACACAGAGATGAGTGATGGTCGTGGTGTGCTAGGGTCTTTGTTGTGTTACGTGTTTGCAGGTGCCTGAGCTGCATTGTCTTGCATTATAGAATTTGGGCTGAGTCAATCTGGTCCCAGCATGAAGTATAGCATACGGCAGACTTTTTGGCATCTGCAGTTGCATCTTTGGGGTTGCAGAGTTGTTGCATAGCACATATCAGGAGCACAGGCTTGCGTAAAACCAATCATCGGCTTGTACACTTGCCAGCCACATGTGTGCCAATTTGAAGCAGCTTATTGTCAGCTAACCAATCTCAGTCCTTGCATTCTGAGAGAATTCAACCCATAGCAGTTGTTTTTGTCTGGCACACAGTGCAACTCAACCAGTGTTTTGTTGTTTGCGAAGAGTTCAAACCTCAACCCCTTTTTGTGGGAACCCAATTCAGTCATCTGGAAAATACGTACAGCCGAGAGAGTTCAATAGCAGTAGCAAGACACTATCAATCTGACGCTCAGTTGTATAGGCTAGCAGAGGGCAGTTGTAGCTCGCAAGATGCTTGGACATATCATGTAGTGTATTAGTTGTGTATTTTGGAACGTAACAGTGCTCAAACTTCAGGCCCAAACTTGTTAGCCTAGTATGCCATTGTGTGCACGGCATGAGCAGGCTAGCAGTGCCTGCTCATGTGGTAAATTGTGGTCTTGTCACCTGTCCTTGAGTTTCCGGCTTTGCAAGCCCGGCTTACAACTTGGAGGCCTGATATTGCATCGGCATTGTACCAAGCAATCCTTCAGCACCCTGCAGCAGCCAATCAGCCTCTGGTGTGTTTGTTTCTGTTTAAATTCTTATGTTCGGGAAACTTTGATACACACAGGTTGTACCCCTTGCACTCTGTTACATACGTAATGTGTACTTGTCTGTTTGCGTCAGATGCATGCTGCACAACTAATCAGCAGTAATGGCCAGTGCTATCCGCTGCTGCAGTCGTGGTTGTGTTGTGTATGCAGAGAGCCACGACACTGAGGCGTATTGTTATCTCCTTGAACCACTTGTTTGGACAGTGTCTACCTTGTTGTGCTAGGCGGTTTCCAGCACTACATGTGTACCTGTGGTATGTACAGATGCCAGGCCTATTTATGTGTTTAGGATAAGTGTTGCATGATATGCAGGTTGTGCAGGGATGATCAGTAGTAATGGCCAGTGCCAGCTGCTGACGTCCTCGGCTGTGCCAATCAGGGACACATGCTATGTGCTCATTGTGATGTGAGGCGAACCTATATCATGCTCTGTCAGCAGTAACAGCCAGTACGTGTCTGCGCAATGATGCCTTCAATACAAATGCATGTGCTACTTGCTGCTCCTTTGTCAAAGGCAATGGTTTGATGTTGTGTGCCTGGGTACCTTTTGCTGCTGCACTGGGACTTGAATGGATGCGGCATACAATCTGCAAGCTTGCAGCTCTGCAAGTCGCAGCAAGGGACCAGATATCTGCTTTGCAACGTGTTTAAATGTGGCCGCTACTTCAGTACATGGCATTATGGCTTTGGTGATACAGCCTGTGCATCTTATTGACTTTCCAGGTTGGCCTTTGTGACTGATACTATTGCACTTTGAGTTGATGGATCAACTCAACATCTGGGCTACTCCGCGGAATGTTGGGCCGATAGATGTGGATGTTGAAGCAACTGGTCTGATGCTGGCGTTCATTGCTGCAGTTGATCAGCAGGTGTCATGACCTGCGCCCCGTGGTACTAGCAGGTCAACGCTAGTAGCAGTTGCGGCTCCAAATGTCGACTTATGCTCTGCAACACAAATGGATATGGGATCCACCTTCACACAGCCGGTCCGCTATTGCTCCTGCTACTACGTACGCCGCTGCACAACACGCGACAACCCCCCCTTCGCACCCTACCTTCTTCGCGGCAGGCACGGCATGTAATGCTGCAGGAGCACAGACCCCAAAGTTATGTCATGCCCATTGCTGCGCTGCCAGGAACCCTGGGCAGGGTGCGCCTGCGCACCAAATGGGGCGACACTTGCTACAGGCGTTAAGATATTATGATGTATTCCACGGCACTGACTATTGTTGGCATGCTGCTTAGCGTTGGCGAGCCCAGGTAGCTCTAGTTCAGCAGATGGTACAGTTGTCCCTTCAAATGCCGCCGAGCTGCTGACACCTGAGTTGGCTGCTTATAAACGTTACAACCACTGCCCACCGACGCCAATGCACGTTTACATAGAGATTACCTGCATGCAAAACGGCATTTCTGATTCTAAGAACAGCGTACGCACCCGTAAACTTGGTGTCGTGTTTACTTCCCGCAAGGGGCCTGAGACATGCTGCCGAAATCGGCCGGCTGGTGCACGTCGTGGTTATAATAACATCGTTCAGGTGCCCTGCCCTCTGTCAGTGGGGCTTGCAACCAGTGAGCGGAACTTTGAAAAGTGGCAACCCTGTTAGTGCCCAGGTGACAATTACTTCAAGCGGCTGGTCTTGTAAGAGGCAGGGTGTGTTGACTTGATTGTATCACACGGCTTGTTGCTGCTGCTGCGCGGCTATCGCTTGGTCCAGTACACGTGTGGACGTTAGGCAGGACAGCACATTTGGCGCGCTGTACCAAAAGGGCCTACAAATGGTTGCATATTGAGCGTTCACTTTGTAGAAGCTTGCAACGGTGCGCCCGGCTCTGCCCATCGTCAGCCACAAGACAAATTACCACCATCAAACGTCAGCATCGCTAGGGTCAGCATTCCAGGGGCTTGACGGCAGTGCTGATACTCCAAGCGCAGTAGGGGTGTGTTTTTGAGTAAAAGAACAGCATGCGGGCGGGATCGCTGCAAACCAGCCAAACCAGGGCATGGCAAGCACCAACACAAGCCTTGTCAACATCAACACGACCCATGCGGACCATGAGCGCGGGCAGCTACCGTCCTAACAGCATTCAGAGGCACTGTGAGAGGGTTATCAGCTGTGCGAGCAGCAGCAAGCACTCTACAGGCTCACCCATAATGTCCAACCAACCTGCAGCCACAGCAAGCAGCACAAAAGCAGCCTCAAGCTTAGCAGCAAGCATGAGCAGCTGCCCACAGGCCCGGCAATGGCAGATAACGATGTCTAGCATCGTTGCAGCCGCAACAATAACGGTCAGCAGCTATCTGGCGCCAGCAGGGCTGCTTGGTCTGCAGCCAGCCTCAGCAAAGCCCCGCATGACTCCTGACGAGCAAGTGACCGTAGATATCTTCAAGAAGTCAACGCCATCCGTAGTCAACGTGACAAACCTAACAGCTAGGTACGTGGATAGCACTCAGCGTTTGCATCCCTCTGAGAAGGGATATTGTCTGCAGTGAGCTGGGGTGCCACTGAGAGGTTGGGCTACAGCCAACAGGGTCAGCAGTCGCTCGTGTATCACCTGGCCACAGCAAAACTAGTGAATACAACTCTGGCGCCAGCGAGGGTTCAGCATGCCTTGGCACGTACAGTGCTAGTGTTTCCTGCAGCCATGTTTGAGCGCTCCCAGACTCCCGGGCTGCACTAGCAGTTGGCTGTGCTATGCCTACTCGTGGTCAGCTTGCTGCATAGCACATGTTACTCCAATTCAAGGTACTCTCATCCCAACTGGCAGAAGGGTGGGCAGTGTGCCATGTGCTAGCGTTTGCTGCAGCCGTGTGGTCCCAGCAACATGTCACAACCTGAGCCCTCATGTGTGTTACACTTCCTGGCCGCAATACACGGCGTTTGCATACATCTCTGCTGCTGTATTGCAGGCGTGATGCATTCACAATGAACATGCTTGAGATCCCCCAAGGTGCAGGATCAGGGTTTATCTGGGATGACAAAGGTGCGCTGGTGGACCTGTCTACAGCCTCATTTCATACCACATTCGGCTGTGGTATTTGTGATACAAAGCTTTGTGATGAAAGGCCTTGTAGAATAGCATGGCTCCTGCAAGAGTTTGAGCATGATTGGCCGCTGTTGCTTTAGCAGGGTCAAGCCAGCCTGTATGGCAGTGTGGCCAGCAGTTGGGAGAGTTGGCGGGTGTCAGTCTGCTGAACAGCAGCAGGCACACCTAGCAGAGGTTTGTTCTGAGCCACAGGTGACCTGAGCGGGGGGGGGGGGGGGGGGGGGGGAGCTGGTGTATCATCCGACAGCGGCCATCATACCCTGCCTGATGTATCAGTCAGAGAATAGGATTATGGTCAGTTCACTCCCCAGAAGCCACCTCTGACCTCTGCCAACAAGAGTAGCGCCTGTGTGTTTGAATACAGGCCATGTTTCTGCAGATCATCTTGTCCTCATGCATGCTAGTAGTGAATAGACCATGCCAGATTGTGGTGCTTTGGGTGCCTGTTCTGCTGGTTGCAACAGGCAGTGCATGCCTGTGTTGACCTGGCGACCACTGACCTGGACACTTGTGACAGGTGCAGCTGCTGTTGGGGATTTAATGCAGGTCATATCATCACTAACTATCATGTTATAACAGATGCCAGTGACATCCAAGTCACATTCATGGGTGGAGCCGAGTACTCGGCAAAAGTGATTGGCGTGGATCAAGACAAAGACGTAGCAGTACTGCAGGTACGCCTCTGAACGGCACATGTCTGCCTCGGCAGTTGAATAGTCTTCTCCCATTCACAGAGGAGTCTAGCGATTGTGTCGTGTGGTAGGCACCGGTGGTTCATATCATGTAGGAAACGGCCGGCACAGCATGCTGCAATGAACACGTCAATGGCAGTTTGAGGTACTTCTTAGTAACTGCAACAGCCTGAGCAGCACATAACTCACCATGCTAGTATGATGTTGCCACCACACAGTGAGAGGCCCAGCTGGGTGACCAGCACCTGGTTCGCTGTAGCTGTGTATGCTCTCATCACTGCCCAGCTGCTTCTGTGTCACTGCTCAGCGGCTGACACAAGTTTGCTGTGTTCTGGTGCCTAATGTGGTGTCTGCAGTTAGGGGTAGATGCTGAAAAGAACCCTCCCACACCTGGGAGTGTGAAGCCCCTCAGCAGATGTAGCAACAGCTCGGACTTACTTGTAGGACAAAAGGTAAGGTCACGACTACTGTTTATTGGGTGTTATTTCCCCGGCACCTGTCTTGACTGCGCTGGACGCCTGCATGGTGTATAAGCTGTGTTGTTTCACATGTACGGCCCAGTGTGCTGGAGTCAATGTTGAGGGCACGTACACTTACACTACAAGGCAATCGTCTGCAAAGCTCACTGTCAACAATAGAGCCTTTGATATTGTGCTAATCAGCTCGGTGTGTCTATGCTCGTGTGTTTACAGGTGTTTGCCATTGGGAATCCCTTTGGCTTGGACCACACACTGACCACAGGTGTAGTTAGTGGTACTGGGCGTGAGATATCATCTATCAGTGGGCGGCCTATACAAGATGTGGTACAGACAGATGCAGCCATCAACCCAGGTATGATGCGGCATGCTGGGCTGGTATATTCTTGATATCACAATGGGGCAGCTTATGGTGGCAGCCTGCAGCATACTGTGAGCCCTGCTAGGTCTCTACGATGCCATGTTTACAGCCCTTCATAGACGGTTGGGTGGGGGGGGGGGGGGTAATGTAAGTACTGGGTGGTGGAGAATGCTCAGTCTGGCTATGTCACGGCGACAAGAATCTTGCTGAATCCTATCTGAAGGGCGTAGAAAGGACGACTCCATGCACATTGTGCAGGGAATAGTGGAGGGCCCTTACCTGACTTTGGTGGTTGCCTGCCGCATGATAACAGCTATCATCTTCCCTCAAGAGCCAAACTGACTGGCTTATCTTCAGCGTCTCCACACGGATTGCAGGCCTTGTTATGAGCGTTTCTGCTGCATTGTTTGCACTCTGTTGCAGGTAACAGTGGCGGCCCCCTGCTTGACTCAGGCGGTTGCCTCATCGGCATCAATACAGCCATCTATTCCCCCTCAGGCGCCAACAGCGGTGTAGGCTTTGCCATCCCTGTCGATGTTGTCAGCAGCAGCGTGGAGCAGATCATCACGTATGGCAAGGTGGTGCGGCCAATCCTGGGCATCAGCTTTGCTCCTGACCAGTCCTCTGAGCAGTTGGGCGTGAAAGGTGAGCTGTTGTGACTGTGCTGCTGCCTGAGGGACTGATGTGTGTAGTGACAAGCTGGCAGCAACCGATATGTGTGGTGTGGAGACGGCAGCGATTGATGTGTGTGGTATGGAGCTGACAGCGATTGATTTGTGGTCTCGACCTGGCAGCTACTGAAGTTTGTGGCATGGAGCTGGCAGCGGCTGTTATGGTGTCTGCTGTGTGCTGCTGTGCCTTCATGTCCCTCAGATATCTAGATATGGATTGTACAAGGCGTGACAGCCTGGCAGGATACATGCAGATGGCTGGAAATTGCCTAACAATATCCCCATCTGGTCTACTGCTAATCGCTCAGCAATGCATCTGTTATTGCTGTCTGTATTGCAGGTATCTTGGTGTTGAATGCACGGGAGGGTGGTCCAGCCTGGCGGGCCGGCATCCGGGGTACCAGCCGGGACGAGTATGGACGTCTAGTACTGGGTGACATAATAACGGCCATCAATGAACAGAAGATCAGGAACAGCAGTGACCTGTATAAAGTGCTTGACAAAAGCAAGGTATGGTCTGAGCCATGCATGATTCCTTGCATAGTATGTGTCATGCCAGCTCATGTAAGGCGCTTGAAAGTTTATATGCAGCACACCAATCTGCTTCACAGCCAGTTCACCTGGCATGGTACAGTACTTCAGTCCTGGTGGCTGATAGTCTGTGTGCCCACAGCGTGCAATATCTGTGGAGAATGCGGTGCTTTCGTGCCTGTCAACTTCATGCAGGATAGCCTCCCCAGAGGTTAGTCCGCTCTCTGTGTTGGTGTACCCGGCACAGGTGCTTGTTATGTTTTCAGTGGCTGCAAGCTCTCGCTTTCCACAGCAACACAGATGCATACACCTAGGTCTCTAGCAGGCCTGCTAGGGACTGCTAAGACCGAAAATTGTAACCATGGTTGTCCTGCAGGTTGGAGATGCACTTGATATTGAGGTGCTGCGGGGCAATGCAAAGGAGCATGTCACAGCCACCCTGGAGGCTAATGCCTGACAGCCCTGGCGCAATTCGGTTGTGGTTGCTTGTGGGCTGAAGTGTGAATGGTGTGGCTAGCCAACTGCGCGACATGCAGCGGGGCTCTGCATCTGGCACATGCATGTGTTCCTGCAGTGGTGTTGTAATGTTTGATGAGAAGTTCTTGTGTGAGAAGTTTTTGTGCGGCAGTGCATCACACGGCAAGAAGTTGGGCACTGAAGTGGTTGCTGGGGGTTTAGCAGATGTTGAGAATGTATATTCTTTGTTTGGCAGATGCAAGAATTGCTGCAACCATGCAAGCATTTCCGTAAGCATGCAAGAAGCTGCGCAGCTCAAAAATCTTGCATTGCTGCAGTGGTGATTTGCATAACCTGACGTTGTAGTCACTGCGCAGTTGTGTATATACCATGGTTGTAGAAGACATACTGGGAACAGCCGACAACAGGAGTGCTGTGCTTCTGCAGGACAAGATAGAATTACAGCGTATAGCAGTATACGCAACACCAGTAGTGCAGCAGCCTGCACTAGGAGATTGGCAGGGGATTGCATCATTTGTCCGGCTGGTCCACTTTCTGCACAGTGCGTCTACATTTTAGACAAGTTTTTATTGTCTGAGACTTGTGTAGGTCCTGGGTGAGATCCAGATCTGGTGGAGTTGCGAGTGATTCCCTCAATAATTGGTGTTTGCAGTTTTCAGGGTCCTGCGGATTCTGGCAGAGTCTGGGGCCTGGCACCATACCGTCCAGAACAGTGAAAATTGGCATGCACTGTGTGTGGCAGACTTGGAAGGTGCCACGAGTATTGCAGATTGAGTGTGCATAGTGATGTTGACGTGTGCAAGCAGTGTGTTTGGACTTATGATCATAGGTTGAAAAACACTGGGTGATGAGTACACTAAGCTTCTTGTAAACTATGATCCTCTTCAACTTAGTAACCACTGGGCAAGAACCAGCCACCATGATAATGCAACCACAGGACCTGCTGTACACTGCTGAAGCAACCGGTTTGGTACAGCAGTGTACAACAGGTCCTGTGGTTGCATTATCATGGTGGCTGGTTCTTGACACTGGCTGACTGTTGGATTCTTGCCAAGTGGTGGCACCACTAGATCAGTGACACGCTTCTTCTTCTTCTTCTTCAGTGACACGCTGGCTGACTATTGGATCTCTGCTAGATGGTGGACCGCTGGACTCAATGACAGATGATGACACCACTGGATCAGTAGTCGTGACTCCGTTAAAAGTCTGAAATATTTAGGGGCCACTGCGCCGCGATATGGATGTCATTTGAAGCTTGGCGCACAGCCCTTGAAAGTGACTGAGCGAATGCAACAAAATACCTTCGGTAGCACAGCCTGTGTGGGATTGGAAGAGCATCTGACGAATGCTTTGTATGGATGACAACGAATTGTATACTCTGGGTTTCAGCCTGCCAGGCAAATATGGCTGTTTACAATCATGTTGGGCCCTACCGTGACCTGAGAAGACCTGAAAAACGAGAATCGTTAAATCCTGCAAACCTGCGTGCTGAGCGTCTGTGAGCATTTCTGTCTAGGATAAAATAACAAAAATTGGTATTGTAGCCTTACAGCAAGCAGTGGCTGGGGCAGGTGCAGCCGTGGCGCCGCAGCGGGCGTCTACGCCCCTTATAGGCATATCACACTGGCAAGCAGTCGGCAACGTTTCCAACGTCTTCAGGATCCTTGATTGCGCATCAAAGCCATGAAGACGCATGGAAGCCCTACCCTGCAATATCTGGACCATATCGTTCAAGGTTCTGCGCGCTGTGGCCGTTGTGCGGAGGGGCCGACAGATATGAAAGCCGCAACCACCTCTGGGCTTCCTGTGTTTAGCATGGCCGATGACTCAGTTTGGGGTGCAGCACAGCTATTTGTAGCAGTGGCATGCATTGAGATAGTTGCTGTGCCTGCAGTGACTCACTTGTACTGCGACCCACGTAGCCCGCGCCGTGAGGTTTTACACTGGCTTCATTACGTAAGTTTGGCGGCTGTAATACAGTGACATCGTCTCACGTTCGCCCCCAAGTTGCGGCAAAGTAGCCTAGTTCCGCAATCAGCACAGCAGCACTTGGTCGACCAGGGTCAACTGTCGTGAACAGTCTGTAGTACTATATCTTGCGCTCCTTGGTAGTGTGTTGGTTGTTTCAGGTGCACGGGCACGCCGTTCGGGCGTGGGCAATCCTTGACTAGGGCGATTCCTCGCCGAGGCATATCCCGACAGGTCAGGCCATCTGTCAGACGTCTAGCACGTTTAAGTAGGTACCCGGAACCATTACCGCATTCACAACGCCGGCAACGCACTCTAGGGCTATGAAGCAGCCGGCGTTCTACTGCTGTCGTTGTGCACGCAGAGCAACCCGCATAGGCGGACAACATGGGCACCAGGGCTCACCTTAGCATAGACTCGGCGATGGCCATCAACACTAATGGCCATAACAACAAGGGCAAGCCCAAGAATCTCAGCTTTCTTGACGTAGACCACCACAGTGAGGATGAAGAACCTCAAAAGCAGGAGCATAATGATCATGGGCACGCGCAAAGGCATTGCTTGTTACCGATAGAAATATACCAGCATATTGCTGAAGGAGGTGAGGCTGTAGAATGCCTTCGGATGCTACTGTTCACGCAAATGCAGTAGTGACAGAACAACAGTAACAGTACATGATCTGGTCAACAGGAGTGATATGTGCTCAGAGTTCGGCTGATGTTCTGCCACGAACGGGACTTTTCAATGGGCAATGTACAAAGAGTATCTTTCGCCAGAAAGCAGATGTCTGTTGTGTGCATCTTGCAAGTGTGTTCTTGCCCTTTGGCCACAGTGAATGCAGCGAAGCAAGCAATCAGCAAACAGCAGCGCATGGTGCACTTGCAGTTGCATTACAGTGCCCTGTATTGTTGGAGCTCCTGCTCAGATCGCACTCTGGCGGCTACCGTTGTCGAAAAAGGTGAAGGCAAATGCGTGCAACTGGCTGTACATCAAAACTCAACTCGTCCTGCTGTGGTCCTGCAGGTGAAGCCAAGCCCAAAGGATCCTTCCTGCGAGAGGTTATGCTGGGGCTCATGGCTGGCGCATTCATTGCTTTTGGATTCAGCACGTGTATGATCGCAGCAGGACAGGTCAGCACATGTGGAGGAACCGTTGAACGGCATTCAACAGCAATAGCAGCAGCAGGCCGCCTTGCAGACACAGCAGTCATCTCATGCACATAGAGCAGTATCTCTTCGGGCTCAGCACAGCTATGGTATCAGCAGGACAGGTTGACTGAGCGCTTGACTCATTCGTGTAGCATTAGCAGTGATGTCCCAGGCAACTTCAGCAGCAGATTGTTCTTGCAAGAGATGTGTCATGGGGCCTGTGTCTAGCGCATTCATTGCTTTGGGATTCCGCATGTGCTTGTTCACAGCCCGACATGTCAGGACCTTTGGAGGACTGGAGTAATCAGGAACAGCAGCAGCAGACCGCCTGGCGGTATGAGTCACAGCAGTCATCCCATGCACATGGAGCAGTATCTCAGCACATGTATGGCATCAGCAGAACAGGTTGATTGAACGCTTGACTCATTCTTTGGCATTCTGTGGCATTAGCAGCAACGACTCATGCAACGTCAGCAGCGCATTGCTCTTGTTCTTGCAAGAGCTTTATCATGGGGTTCATGTCTAGCGCATTCATCGCCCTTGGATCCAGCATATGTATGCTCACAGCTGGACAGGTCAGTACTCATGGCGAAATACACTCAACAGCAATAGCAGCAGGAGCAGACCGCCTCGCAGCAATCACAGCAGTCAGCTCATACAGCTGGAGCAGCATTGCTCGTGCGCTCAGCATGTATTGCTACCAGCAGGACAGGTCAGTTGGTGCTGGACTGTGTAATGTAGCACTAGCAGCAAGGCCGGATGCAAGTCCAGCAGCGCGGCCGCCTTGCAAAAGGTCATCGTAGGGTTCACGCTGGTGCATTCATCGGCTTTAGACTCAACACATGCATGGTTGCAGCGGGACTGCAGTACCTGTGAGTGAACATTGTTGATCAGCAACAGCTGCAGCAACCAAATCGGCAGCAGTTCTCAACAGTGACCCCATGTACGTGAAGACACCATTGCTGTTGAGCTCAGCACGTGTATGGTATCAGCAGCACAGGTTGATTACTGCTAGACCTATCATAGCACTAGCAGCAAGGTCCCAGGCAACGTCAGTAGCGCAGTTTCCTTTGCGAAGGGTTTTTCTGGGGCTTCTGGCTGGCACATACAATGGTTTGGGGTTTAGCACATGCATGATAGCAGCAGGACAGGTTGATCTCTGTAAAGACACACTGTAAACAGAGAGAATAGCAGTTAACAGCCTGGCAGCAGAGTTCTTGCCAACTAGTGCATTCATGAGGTACCGCATCACTGTTGGATTGGCGCGTGTATGGTTGCAGCCGCAGCAGCAGCAGGTCCGGCCGCGGTCTTCTGAGCAGTCAGCTCTTGGACACAGCGCAGCATCGCTCCTGGGCTCAGCACATGTATGGTATTAGCAGGACGCATCAGCTGGTGCTAGATTCATCAATGTAGCACAAGCAGCCAGGTCTCATGCAACATCAGTAATGCAGCCTCCTTGCAAAAGGTCATCCTGGGGCTGATGGCTGGCGCGGTCGTTGCTTCCTGGTTCAGCTTGTGTTTGATTGCACCACTGGTAGACTCTGCTGTTGAATATCACCACAAAGTAGAGCCCAGTGTGTTGTTTGCTTCCAGCAGGCAGCTCATCATGGGGCTATCATCGTTCCTTATCAGTAAACACACTTTAGCTGATTTAGTGGGCCCGCTGGCGCTGTTACTGTTCTGCTGTATCTGAGCCAAAGCTTACGCAAACCAGACCCCATAATATAATGCCATTACATCTGCAGCATATCTTCCCTTGGGGTTTTGTTGCTGGAGCTGGATTGTTAAGTCCGTTACATCGACCAACTTTGCTTCTGCTTCTGCTGCTTCTGCTGCTGCTGCGGTCTTGCTGCTGCTGCTGTTTCGCTGCAGTTGAGCCACGAGTACCGCAAAGCAGAGCCCGGCATGTTCAACATTCTGTTTGGTGCCTATGGTTTCCCAGTGGGGCTGTCCCTGTG
>NSMO01014692.1:0-13962 GCA_002588565.1 Coelastrella sp. UTEX B 3026 | reverse complement strand
GATGCAGCAGCAACCAGAAGCCGGAGCCGGTAGGAGAGGGGACTTCAGTCCTTTCGGGGTAAGCGCATCTGTTTGCTGGGCGCATCTTGTTCTCCAAAAACTCACATGGCGTCTGTCCGCTCAGCTGATTTTGCTTAGGTGCAAACACTTTGCTCTACTGCAAGCAGGTGCTATATGCCTGTGGCCACACATCAGGCAAGTATCCGTATGGCTGTCATTGACAGCGTCTTGACTCTTCCAGCTGAAACACTGCCTTCTACCACAGGTTGTCACCCCAGAGGGCTTGTTGAAGATGCAGCAGTTGGATGCTAGCCCCGTAGAGGGCCTACCAACACTACACGAGGGGCAGCCCTTCCCAGCACGCACAACCATTGAGGTTACAACACCACTTGGCTCGTTAGAAGCAACACTCGGCCTTTCACGCAGTGCAACAATGCCCTCACGAAGTGGTTCGTTCCACTCCGTTGGCAGTGGGCCGGCCGCAGCCGGCCCTAGCAGCAGCGGGGCTGCTAGCACGAGTCGGCCGGTACAGGCCACGAGCAGTACATCCGGAACAAGCTCAGACTCTGCTAGTAGAGGCCCCAGCGGCAGACTATTGGCGCAGAGCAGCTCCATACGCAGCGATCTGCGGAGTCCGGGATCAACTCCCCCATTCAGCAGCGGAAGTTTCTCGAGCTCCGTGGCGCCGAACATACCTCGGAAGTCAGAGGAGGAGCCGTCAGGGTTTGCCGCTGCAGCTGCTGAAGGGTTTGTTGCAACAACAACAGAACTTCCGGGACCTACGGAAGAGCCATCGGCAGTCGCGGCAGAGGCGGTTGCGCAACCCCCAGCGCCACCTCCAGTGGCTCAGGCACCAATGCAGTTGGCAATGCAGCAGCCAGCACCCCCAGCCCCTCCAGCACATCCCTTAGCACCAGGTGCAGCAGCAATGGGGCCACAGATTCAGCGGCGAGCATCAATGCTGACCCCCACCCCTCCACCACCCCCACCGCGTAGAGCCAGATCCATGACACTGCCTGGTGGTATGCCAGCTCAGGATCAGCCGCTGCTGCAGCCGCCACCTCCTCAGCAGCAGTCACCCCTACTACAGCAGCAGCAGCAGCTGCATATGCAGGCTGAGCGACACCCCTCTGGTATGTTTCCCCCACAGTCTCCCCAGCGTTTTGTGCTTGTGCAGCAGCATCAGCCTGGTCCTGACCAAGCAGCCCAGCAAGCTGTTACAATACCACAGCTGCAGTACCAGATTGCACAGATAGCCCAAGCTCAAGCACAGCTCGCTCAGGCTCAGGCCCAGCAGCAGCAGCAGCAGCAAGTCCTGATACTGGATGCAGGGCTGACCCCAGTGTCAGTAGGTGTCCAGGGAACCTTTGATCTCACAGGCGCTGCTGGGGCCAGCCTGGATGTATCAGGGTTTACCTCGGCAGGTATGGGCCTAAACCCTCCAGGGATCACCATCCCTCTGCACGTCTCAGCAGCACAGGCAGGAGCTACACCAGCCGGTGCGCAACTCTGGATCATGCCGACCGGTAACGTAGCTGTCCTACAGCCCGATCGGCCAGCACCCGCATCAGGTGACAGTCAGCAGCTGCAAACCCAAGCTGCAGGCTTGTCCCTACAGCAAGTCCAAGGTTTGGCTGCAGCAGGCAGCAGCGCAGCAGCAGCAGCTGCTGGAGGAGCAGCAGGGGCTGGTGCTCCACAGCTGTCAGTGGCCCCTGGGCAAGTAGTGCTGCTCGCATCCCCGACAGCAGCAGCGCAGCAAGCAATGGCAGCTACCGGGCTGTTCCTGCAGCAGACCCCAGAGGGTGTGAGGGTGCTGCAGGGGCAGCAGTTAGGGCAGCAGCAGCTAGCAGCACAGCAGCTGGGCCAGCTCAGCGGACAGCAACTACAGCAGCTGAGCGGCCAGCAGTTGCAGCAGCTGGGGACAACACCACCTGAGCATCACTGAGATACTCAGTTATAAAGCAGTGATGTAACAAGTGATCAGTGAGTACGCATCATGTCACTGAGCTGAGCACTGTGGTCAGGCCAGCCCACCCTATCCAGTCCTAAGTGGTATGCAAGATCATAAGCCTTGCAGCCTGGATAGCCAGTTAAAAAAGGGCTCTGCATGTCCCATGGTACTTGCGTTGGTTTGCTGCAGTTGTGCTTTATCTATGCAACCTTAGTGAACGCTCCAACAGCCAACAACACCAGCAATGTGCTTGTGGTATGTTCGATTGCACTCTGGGTGATGTATGTATGTAATGCAGTTTCAATGATCACACATTCTCTAATGGATGCATGCCCTGGCGGTGCATTGCATGATTGTATTATGCCTCTGAGGCCTCCAGGGTTTTGTTGCATGGTGAATGCACGTTGTTATATCTTTCATTCTGCTCCATACTGTGATCATGTAGCGTTTCATACTGATATTGCTTGATATTGAAAAGGTTGACGGGTACACCACACGCTTGACATATGCACAGTGTGCTGCAGCTCATACTTGTAGAATCGTCTGACTTGCGGCATCTGCATGGTACTGCATGTTCATCTAGACAAAAAAGGGTCTTACTGGATACTGTCCATCTTGAAGCTCGCATTGCTGTTTAGTTTCGCTCGCCACACAAGCACTGTCTATCAGACAGACAGCATTTTGCTCTTCAGACGGGCAGTCGTGGCCGCCGGCTTGGACCGGTAGTGTATGGCTTTGTTGAACTGTTCACAATCACGTCTTGGCCAGGACCCGAGCAATCCTACATTATCTATTGGCATGGCCTGTGCGGCTCTCCACAATCCATTGTGCAGTTGTGCAGCAGGATAGGTCTGTTTGTGTTTGGTTGCAGTTATGCCGAGCTTTGGACACCGTTTAGACTCGTCTTGCGTACTCCTTAGGTTTGTCCACTGAACAAGCCATGTGGGGCAAAAGGCCCTGCTCAGGGAGGTAGGGATGGGTGGGATTGGGTGTGGGTGGGTGTTTCCTGAGAAAACCCTGCTCTGCTGTTTGAGGTGGTGTGCCGGAATCTGGTGCACACCGTTGCAATAACCCTCATGAGCATGTTGGTGACTCTTGTGTTCGGGGGAGCTGTTATGATGGCAGCCAGTCAGCAGGAGCTAGGACGCTGTGCCTGATAGTACACTAGCTGATACTGCCATTGTTTTTGTTTGGATAAGCCCAAGAATCTGAGCACTATCCTGTCTGGTGATGCTGCAACAGTTACAGCAGCATTGGTCCTTATCGGCAGTCCTGCTCCTTGGCTTGCTAATAGTCAAGTTGAGCACTGCGACATCAAACACTGTGTTGCCAACAATGCGGCATTTGGATTGCCTGAGACACACAGGCTTAGCCTCAGAGCAAGCACTTGAGTCTTGGAGCTCATCGAATCTGTTCTTGCAATCAGTGAATGGTGTGAAACACTGTCTCAAAGTCAGTGTTTGCAGCAGGTGTTGTTTTGGCCGTCACAACAGCACATACAGGTTGAATAGCGTAGTATCCACTTGATAGCAATCGATGGCAGTTTGTGATCTCCTGCACAGCCTGCCTTCAGTAGACCACGGTAGTTTTGTAGTAGCTTGGCCGAAGACTATTGAACAGTCTAATTGACGATCGTAATGATAGTTTTTTGTGAACCGTACTGACCACGTTGCTCCTGCCACTGTGGGTGATCATTGACGTCTGCTACACATTTGGAGTGGGTTGTTTGTGCAAAGTTGGTAGGTCTTGCCGGTGCTTAGTGTTGGATGTCACAACAGGCACTAGATAGATAGGCAGGTGTTCACTGCAGTAGGACAGCATGAATGTTGATCAGCACTGAATGTCTATTTCACTGAGGTACATACTGACATAGCGACTTCCAGTTAGCGTGGACAGTTCTGCAGAATATAGAAACTTAGGTGTAGATTACCCAAGACTTGGCGTGCAGATAGATAGGCAGGTGGTTGAAACAGTAAAACCGTTACAGTTTGACAGGAAGCACTGACAGGTTGGTTGGTCTCTGCATGATCGTAGCGCCGCACAGTGTGGTGGCGTTCTCATGTAGGGTCTGCCACTCTGGTTACATAGTTGTCCTCTTGTAAACTTGGGTACTCACAGCTGAATGTCTTATGTATAAATGCAAATGTTTGTTGTGTGATGTTTGCCTTCTATTCTTTTGTGGCTTGCATGCCTTTATAGCATTTGGTGAGGCACCTGGGAGGCTGCAAAGCCTCTATATTATTGCCATGCGTGCGCTGTTCCTGCATCTGATCGCTCTGTGCCCATGGTTTGCTGCCCACAGTTGAATGATTGCCGCGGTTATCTGCCATGATGCATGGCTCTGTCACTTTCATAGTCGACACCACCTGCTTTCACCTCCAAGGTGCCTTTGACTGCTTAAATGATCTGAATCCTATCAGCAACACACAACCATCTCGAGTGGCGCCCGTGCTGACAATGCATGGTAGTGTGTGCACTCCTGGCCGTACACATTGTCCTACTGGAATTCAGAAAACTTCCCAAATCCGCAAACAGCAGGTATTAGACGCCGAAGTTTGAGGATCATAGACACAGAAACGGAAGTTGCCGGCTGGAGGCCGGGGAAGAAATCTGGTCGGAGGCTGCTCGTGCCGCAACGCATCGTGGCCCTGGGTGTAGCAAAATATATAACTTGGCGTGTACACGACATTGCGATAGACACGTTCGCTTGCGTGCTCTCCGCGACCACCCGGCAAACTTCACCTGCATGGCATATTGCATATGCATGCATATGCATTCGCTTCAAGTCCGCGTTACATTATGCTGACGAAACGACGCTGTTCACGCGCTAAAAGGTGCTATTTCACGCTATTCGGAGCTATATAAGTAGCGCGCCAACACGTCTCTGATTAGCGCGCCAACACCGATAGCGTCTGATAGCGCGAGATAACTCGGGGTTTGCCTGAAATGGACCCGCACTGAAATGGAACAGTTGCCGGTACAGCCACAAACCTGGGCTGGTGCCCGGTAGCCGTCAACACATTCTTAATAATCACCCATACATGCGTTTGCCGCGCGGCGACGCCCAGCAGGGCACTCAGAACGTTGCCCGGGTTCGATTGTGTCACATCTGTTTGAACAGTCACCGAATTCTCGGCTATCACTGGACCTGACGCAGAGCCGCGAATGCAGTAGGCGTAGCGTATATCTCTGATGATTTGTGTAGCGCCTCACGTCCATGAACAGCCCCTGGTGCCTGCTGTGACTGGCAGCGATGTGCAGAGCTCGTAGACCTAGGGGGTTTGGCTTGCATACGGGTACTCGTGAGTGGAACAGGAGGTTTAGGTTGATGTGGCGGGATGTGTGTAGGCTGTTAGAGCCTTTGTTGTTGAATCGAGGACGGTCCCCTTGATTGATTATGTGGCGTGGACCTGGTGGTGAACGGCCATGTTGAGGGCCTTTGGGGTGCTCACGTAGCAGATATCTATCCTATTGATATACAAATCAGAGCGGCTGGCGTAGCGTGACGTGTGCTGGTTGCACTATCGAGTGTTCAAGTTCGAGTCACTCGTGTGAGGGGAAAAATGACAACTGCTCAGCACAGGGCCTCTTGCAGGCCGTATAACTTTACGTACAATCTCTCATAGGTACAAAGCATTGAAATGTGCACCTGCATGAGGCCAGCAGAGCCCTAGGCAAGCAGACTGGGAAGTGTTCCGCAAGTGGCAAACCCCGAGTTAGCGTCCTGTCATAGTGCGAGATAGCGGTCGACACCGTCCTGCAATGATTTAGTTAGTGCGTAAACTGCGTAATAGTGTACAGACTGCTGGGGCCTGCTGATGGGGGCTGTTATGAACGGAGCCCGACGTCGCGACGCACAAACCGGCCGTCGCCTTGCCGCTGTGGCCATCCAGGTTGCGTCAAGCTAGATACTGTAGCAAACACGCACAATGAGGAGCTCTCGAGTACAAATCGGTCAAACAACTCTCGCACCTCGCTGCAGGGCCCAGATGCTGTGGCTCCCACCGCCACACTCACCGCCACACAAACACACTACGTACTGCAGTGCTTGACGGCTGCCATGTGTGCATGATGCTCATATCACACTGCTCATGCTGCTACTGCTACTGTTCAATTTTCATGATGGGGCTGGTACTGCCTGTATGTGCACACTCATACAACCTGCAGACCTTGTAGATTGGTATTGCTGATAACAGTGACAGGATCATGCCTAGGGCCAACGCCCCAAACCTGCACCAGCAGCAGCAACGACATTCAGACACTTAAGCTTGAGCTAAACTTTACAATACTGTATGTGCTGCAGCACCATCTGCTATGACCACCAGCAGCATCACCCACAGCAAGCAATCTGCAGTCCATTGGATGAGTTAAACCACATAGAAGTCATCAAGAACAATTGCAAGCATCCGCGCATGCACCCCAGCATGCGTCAGGGCCTTGGTTACAACTGAGCACGAAACAACATGTAACAAGTTGTCATGCTCACCAGAGATCCACACACTCATCATCTGTGAGCTGCATCTCCTTGCACGCCAGATTAGCAGCTTCCCCCACACCAGCATTGATCACCAGAGGAGCCAACAGGCCAAGAACGATGGGACATACAAAGCAGAACCACTTGGGAGGTCCAGCAGCAGCTGCTGCAAATGCTGCTGCCACTCCGGCTGCCATGCTAGATGAAACAGCGCCCAAGACGGAGTATACATTGGGGAACATTGCGGCCTGCAGGATATACACACAATTCAATATACAACACTCCAGATGGTGGTTGCAGTGATACTTGGGTTGACAGTTGTTTGTTTGTGTCGCAAGATACTTTCTGCCATGGCACCGATTACATATCTGCAACAATATCGTGCCACAGTGCGCCAACATGACGTACTGTGGCATGATCCACTGCCCAGCTTCAACGCACATGGACAAAATGACTTTTATACACATGACTGCCAGTGTTGAAACAAACAGATGTATGTTCGCTTTTCAAAGGCACATACAACAATGACACTAACGCTACTCTCCAGCGCACTGACCTGTTTGACTAGCTGCAGCAGCTTCCCCAGTGCCGCCATGCATGCATTGACCAGCACTGCTGTGCCTTCAGCAGGTGCACTGCCCAACAGCTCCACCAGCTCTCGTCTCAGCAGCAGCTGCCCACTTGACACATCAAACACAGCCCAGGGTCTTTGACCTGAAAGGATGCAGCAGAGGTGGATTTAGCACAGCATAAGTAGGTTGATCCTGGCAGCCAGCAACAGCCTGCTAGCACCAGCTGCTGCACATCGTCTTTGCAGCGTAAAGTTCCTCCTGTGAAAGTATTCAGTGCAGGAATTCGAACTCGGTTTCCCTACGGCTACGTTTTCTTGATGTGCATCAACACAGTCACTAAAGGAAACAAGCGGTCCAGGAATGACCCATAGTGTGACTCACATTGGCGCAGCCAACACATCCGTGGGACACTCAGCTGTCAAACGGCAGGACCGCAGACAATCTAATTCTGCTGCTAGGTTCAGGCAGATCATAACCCACCCTGCTGCATGGTGGCCGCCGAGTCATGTTGCAGTCCAGCGCTCTCAGGCAGTACATCCAGTACTACAGGATACAGCCTCCCTCCTCTCAAGGCTTCTATCTGCTGCAGTGTGGCCAGCAGTGACTGTTGTACTGACTCGGGAATTACCTCTGCGGCTGCTGGTGCAAATGATATAATAGGCTGCTCATCCATCCTCCTGGGTAAAAGCAGAGCTTGAGTGTGGTTACCATGCTGGTGCTTGTTGCCGGTGAGTTGGTAGCGGGGCTAGGTCTGCCAAAGGTGGGACCAACTCTGGTGCCATTGACGGTTCCTCAAATGTCACTCAACAGCATGACCCTCACTAACCGTTGCTGGAGGACTGCAGATCAATGCCTGGAGAAACTCTGGACAATGCTCCACATCAGCACGTGGTTGCGAATGCCACAATTCAGCTGAGAAGGCGGAAATAACCCTGCAGTGTCTTTGATCCTGCGCTAACTGTGCACTGGTGTGCTTGGCAGGCTATCATAAGTGAGAGTCCGTCACGCTGACCTTTGTGGTCTTCTCCCGGAGCCAGAGATCACCAGTATAGCTGCTGCCGTGTCGGGGGTCTGAAAGGCGACCTCTAAGCTGGCATTCAGGTACACTGCAGTGCGTTGGGCATGCAAGAAAATCATGACTAATAGTGTGAACAATCACACAGTGGTCCTGAGCCTGCAATTTATCAGGCCAGCACTTCAACTTGGTTGAGCCTGCTGATAGTACGTGTAGCATACCAGCTGATCGGCGATAAGGCCCCAGAACATTTGATATGCCTATCGTTGGCGGCATCAAGGCGGCATCCGCCGTGTATTTGATGCTCATCATCGCAAACAGCAGCAGAACTGTCGATGGCTTCATGGGGGTTGTTGTTCAACTAAAAGCGGTCGTAGGTACTTTTTGCTGGCGAATAGCCATCTCTATGCGTGATGTAGCAATATCACGTGGCTGACAGGCCTGTACAGAGGCACCGCTGCTTTGAATGGTCGTTCCTATGTTACTGCAGTTCAAGGGTCGCCAGGTGCAAGCGCCCTGCATCGAGCGCCCTCGACGCTCACGATGCAGTGCGCACTAGCGTGTGGGACACTACGGGGAGACTGTTTAGCATTGTGTGAACACTAGTGCAAAGCTACTGCCTGAGACAGCATCGACACCAGCAAACTACAGTGTTCCGTGCACACGAAACGGCAGCTCGCATCTGTACATTATGGGGTGGGCGCAAAGAGAGATCCGACTGCCGTCCTTGAAGCGCGGCTGCCATCTGATAACGAATATGGTACAGCAGCAGTACTGTTTTGCTTGCGGCCTGATGCGCGGGGCCAGGTAGCTGGGTAGCAGCCCTAACAGCCTCTGAAGCATGGCACCGCAGATAGAGAAAGAGATTGCTGGTGACCTGTCGGAGTTCAAAGTAGGCCTGTGCCACATATTCAGTAAGCGCCTGCTGTAGCTATGGTCACTATTGATGCCAAGCGCAGGTTAGCAGGCAGCTGACTCATACATGCACCTCTGCACCACCAGGACATAGCAAGTCGTTTGAGCAAAAGCAATATGTTGCATCATTCTCCTTGTGGTATGGGCTGCAGAACCGTCAGCCATAGTTATGACTGTGTTGTCGTGGCCTAAAGGATATCAGCTAATCCTCTGATCAACCAAGCCTGTTTCTTTCGCAGTCCAACACACGTCAGCCTCTCTCACCATCAATGAGGTGCGTGACGCGCGTAGTATCTGCAGTGACATGATCATCTGCTGCTGCCAAGCAAACAACACAGACAGCTACAGCAGCAGCACTTGAACATGCAGCTCGATGCATTGCATGCAGTCTTCGGGCATTCTTTGCTTACTGGGCTGCATGATACTGCTGCATCATAGGTTGGCTTCTGCAGCATTCGAACAACACACTCAGGCAAATCATGCACATGCTGTTCAATGTGGCTATCTCTTCATTTTTTCCCTGTTGCTATCTTCATCCGGTTTGTTGCTGTCTGCAATTGAGCTCTCGCTGTCTGCCCTGATCTGCTGACCTTCACGTCTGATTGCAGAATGCAGATCCAGATGTCCGAGTAGACATGGAAACATTCCTTAACAAGGTAGTGCCAGAGGTAAGCAACTCAGCTGAAGGCAGATTGTACCCGCCATCAGCACAGCAAACATTGTGTTGGCCTCATGCAGTGGGGCTGTCACGCCTTGTGCAGGAGTGCCACTGTCTATAGTCTATAGGTAAGCTGATAGCAAGCTAATATAGGTCTCAAGTGCTCTGCTACGGCCCCTGTGCTGGCCATTACATCAGCAGCAGCATGCACTATGAGACCTGCAGGGTAGCTAGTACACATACTGACACACTGGTTTTGCTCCTACAGGGTCGCGGTGCTCCCTGGGTTCACACGGATGAGGGACCTGATGATATGCCAGGTCAGAACGATGTGTTCCTTGGCTGAAACAGACCAATATCTGCTAGTCATGCCCCCGGCCCACGTGGTGTCTTGAAACCAGTCTGCCGTATAAGCGGTCATGTAGAAACTCTGCTGATTGCATGCAATGCGCAGTGTGGTTGAGTGAGCTCAAGTGGGAATAGTGCCAATCATCCCAGTGTGCTGTAGTAGTATTGGCCATCCACGTGCAGCACCAGCAGCTGCAGGTGGCGCCTAACCAGCAGTCCTACCACCTGCCGCAGCTAAAGTTGTCAGCTGTAGCGGCAGCAGCTGCTCAGCTGACATTGGTCACTCTGTGTTGAGTTACAACTTGATTCAAACTGGGTATAACAGACCTTACACTGAGCTTGATCAGGTTTCCCTGCCCCGAGAATACAGGCAGAGAGAAGTATTGCAGGCCGGACATTACATGATGCAAGCTGTGGCACGTCTTTATGAACATGGATCCTCCTATGTGTTGTGTCTGATCGCTGTGGTGATGTGATTTGTGCTGTGCAGCTCACTGCAAGGCAAGTATGTTTGGCAGCAGTGTGACGGTGCCTATCACAAAGGGAAGGCTCAACTTAGGAACATGGCAGGTGCGGTACAAAGCAGCAAAGTCATCTGCTGGACAGTATTCAGTATGCTTTTGTTGTTGGATTGGTTGTGTTGTAAGTGCACAGCTGAGTCATTCAGTAACATCATCAGCCATAGGTCCCAGGCACATATCCTTGCACACGTCTCTGTGGACTATTTGAGTGCACACTTTGGCGCATTATGGCAGCCGTTGCATCCGTTTTGATCAAACACGTTTTGGCCACATTCCAGTCTCTTTGCTTGCTGCAAAGCCGCGTGCTATCAGCACTCTCAGACATCGACGAGGATGTTACACTGCATCTAGTGAGCGGGCAGTCATCTGCCCCGAGTGAGCCGGCCAAACCATTGCTTTGCTGTTGTTATTTGCAGGGCGTGTGGTTGTGTGAGCATAGAGATCGTGCCAGCGGAAGGCGGCTAGTGGTGACGATGCAAGGGGAATAGCAGACAGATGCAGCATCAGTGGACATCAGTGGTAACCCGAACGGAGCCCGCGGCCGCAACCCCTACTCACGTAGACGCAGCTGATTCGGCTCTAGCAGCCTGGTGAATCCAGTCATCATTATCACCACTCACGTAGACCGCCTGAACTTCTCTGACAACAACCCGACAGAGCTCTTCTGTGGTGGTGCCTGACAGCATCGTAGCGGGGTTGACGCGCCCGAGATGAAGCTCGAACGTTCTGAAGGAGGGCACAGGATGTGTTTACTTGGAAGCAGCCTGTCATTATCTCTAAGCATATTGTTGGTGTTCCAACAGTCCGCATCACCCGTGGTAACACTGGAGTGCTCTTCATACGGAGACCTGCTGCGTCCTTGTTGTCGCAATTAGCCCCGACCAGTCTGTGAACGCTTGATCAGGACTTAAAATGCATCATGACTGGATATCCTAGCCCCGTAGGCACGTATGATTGCAGATGTGGACGCCCTGCTACACTGCTGCAGTCCCGCACTGCGAGGAACGCAAACAGGTGCGTCAGAAGCAGATTCAGCCAAATACGTTTTGTCTAGAAACATCAAGCGCCGCCAAGTGCCCACGGCCGCAGCATAAGTTGTTGGAACCAGCTCATCCCTCCGGGCCCCAAGGTCACATGCCTGTTACCGGTGGACCGTTGCGCTTCGTGCAGGTGGTTTTTCAAGTGCGACGAGTGCAGATTCTTCATACTTGCTGACAAGGTACCAGGCTACCCCACAATGCCCTCTGTCAGCGGCAATCAGCAGCAACAACACAGCACACATCAATGAGGTGCGTGGCGCGCGTGGCGTGCGTGGCGCGCTTAGGAGTTGGCAGCGACATGATAGCATGCTGCTGCCAAGCGAACAGCACAGGCAGCTACAGCAGCAGCACTTGGACAAGCAGCTGAATGCATAGCATGCAATGCTGCAACGATCCTTGCTTGCTGGGCAGCATGTCACTGCTGCATCACAAGTGGTGATCTGCTGCAACTTAAGCAAAGTGCACTCTCAAGGAAATCATTCACTTGGTGCTCAATGTGGCTACCTCTTCAACTGATCTTTCCTGTTGCTATCTGACTGCAATCGAGCTTTTGCGGTCTGCCCTGATCTGTTGATGTATACATCTGATTGTAGAATGCAGATCCAGATGTACGAGTAGACAAGGCAACCTTTCTCAACAAGGTAGTGCCACAGGCACGCCACTCAGTTAGGGCAGATTGCATCCGCCATCAGCACAGCAAACATTGTGTTGGCCTCATGGCAGTGGGGCTCTCATGCCTTGTGCAAGAATGCCACCGTCTACAGAGAAGCTGATAGCAAGTCAATATTGGTCTCAAGTGCTCTGCCTCGGCCCCTGTGCTGACCATCAAATTGAGTAGCAGCATGCTTTTTGAAATCTGCAGGGCAGCTAGCACACGTACTGACACAAGGGTTTTGCTCCTACAGGGTCGCGGTGCTCCCTGGGTTCACACGGATGAGGGACCTGATGATATGCCAGGTCAGAACATTATATTCCCTGGTTGAACCAAAACCCTGGTCTGCTAATTATGCCCCCCTCCGTGCTGTCTTGAAATCCTATGCCGTTTGAATGCTAATGTAGAAAGTCTGCTGATTGCATGCTATGCGCAGCGTGGTTGAGTGAGCTCAAGTGGGAATAGTGCCAATCATCCCAGTGTGCTGTAGCTTGGCCATCCACGTGCAGCACCAGCAGCTGCAGGTGGCGCCTAACCAGCAGTCCTACCACCTGCCGCTGCTGAAGTTGTCAGCTGTAGCGGCAACATCTGCTCAGCTGACATTGGTCACTCTGCATTGAGTTACCACTTGATTCAAACTGGATATAACAGACCTTACACTGAGCTTGATCAGGTTTCCCTGCCCCAAGAATACAGGCAGAGAGAAGTATTACAGGCCGGACATTACATTGTGCAAGCTCTGGCACATCTTTGCGGGAGCTAGTTCACCTATCAATTGTGATTGAGTGCTGTGCTGTTGTGATTTGTGCTGTGCAGCTCACTGCAAGGCAAGTATGTTTGGCAGCAGTGTGACGGTGCCTATCAAGAAAGGAAGGCTCAACCTAGGGACATGGCAGGTGCGGTACAAAGCAGCAGAGTCATCTGCTGGACAGAATTCAGTGTGTTTTTGCTATTGAACTGGTTGTGATTGCACAGCTGAGTGATGTAGTACCATCAGCCATAGGTCCCAGGCAAATATCCTTGCACACATCTATGTGGACTATGTGAGTGCACAGTTTGGCGCATTATGGCAGCCGTTGCATCAACTTTGATCAGCCAAGTTTTGGCCACATTCCCGTCTCTTTGGTTGCTGCAAAGCAGCATGCTATCAGCACTCTCAGACATTGACGAGGATGTTACAATGTGCCCAACTTGGCAGTCATTCACTCCAAGCAAGCCGGCCAGACCCTTGCAAGCTTTGATGTTTTGTCTGCTTGCAGGGTGTGTGGTTGTGAGAGCATAGAGATCATGCCAGTGGAAGGCGGCTAGTGGACACGATGCAAGGGGAATATCAGACACATGAAGCATCTCTTTTACATGAAGCATCAGTGAACATCAGTGGTAACCCGAACGGAGCCCGCATTCACTACTCACGCAGACCGCCTAAACCTCTCTCACAATGACCCGGCAGAGCTCTTCCGTGGGTGGTGCCTGACAGTATCGCAGCGAGGTTCACGCGGTCCAAGTGAAGCTCGAACGTTCTGAAGCAGGGCACAGAATGTGGTTTACTTGGCCGCAACTGCCACGAAAGCAGGCTTTCATTATTTATAGTCGTCCGTTGGCGTTTCATCGGTACACATTCTCCGTGGTAACGCTGGAGTGCTCTTGTTACGCGTAGTTCGGCTCAGGACCTGCTTCGTGCTGCGCTCCTTGTTGTCGTCATTAGCCCTGGCCAGTCTGTAAACGTTTGATTAGGGCTCAGAAGGCATCATGACTGAATATCCTAGGCCCGTAGGCACGTATGATTGCAGGTGTGGACGCCCTGCTATGCTGCTGC
>NSMO01014691.1:0-13990 GCA_002588565.1 Coelastrella sp. UTEX B 3026 | reverse complement strand
AGGGGTATTCTTCTTCTTCTGAGGGCCTTTGGCTTTGCCTGCATGCCACAGCTGCTGGGTAGAGCTTTGGATGACCCACCATATCTGGCCTTGGTGAGCTGTAGTGAGCTTTGCTGATCATTGCAGTGAAATGGGTGTGCTCAATCAGGCATTCTCAACGGTAGGGAATGTGAAGTCGCTCTGACGCACACATTACCCTCCCTCAACTTACGCTAGCGCTCTCTTAAAAGCGCTATGCGGAGCTCATCCATTCATTCATTCAGGCATTCTTGGACACAACGCCCTTGGACGATGCTGGCTGGTTGCCGTCAGTCCCCCAGCTGTGGTGCCAGGCTTCTTTAGGAGACTGGGCCCTACAACTCTTTCGTGACGTGGGGCCCAACCACTCGCATTGCAAGGAGGTGCCTGCATGCTTTCACATCAGGTCAAGGCCGCCTTAAACAAACTTGGAGTGCCACTGAAGGTTGGTGGAGTCAGCAATTTCCTTCAGCCCGAGACTAGGTGACTGGTCATGGTATTAGGAGACTCCAACTCTACCATGCGGACTATCTCACCAGCAGCAGTCCCCACAGGCCTGTTGGAATCAGAGTCCCTTTGTTGGATTCAGAGGCCCATACGTCGGCACTGCTGATGGTATGCACGCATTGCTGGAGAGCACCTCCGCAGGCCGCTGCTGTGGTTGTAGCACGAGATATTCCCATTGCTGTCAAATCTCAGCAGGTCTCTGTCAGGCCCACCAGCTGGCTCCGGATGCACAAGCCGAACCTCTGGCCGTCTGCCAGCCTAGCAAAGTTGCTGCTGCTGGCCTTAACAGCACCTAATAGGGCACAGCGGGGCAAGGCAAAAAGACCAATGGAGTCTGCTGAGAAAACCAGCTTTTCAATCGAGTCACTCGATTCCGGGATGTTGTATAAAACCGCAGGGCATCCGGTGCAACTTTGATGGCAGCCTCACGGCTGCCATCAACTGCTTTGATGATGGCTATGTTGGACATCTGCAGATTACTACCACATAACAGGTGTCATTGCCGGACAGAGAACCGTTCTCTGTGACCTGAGTTGAAGCACCTGTTTGCACCTGCAAGCTATCACGTGACATCAGGCTGTCGCAGGAGATGTTGCGAGACAGCCAGGTGTCACATGAGATGCTGTCAGTGACTTGCAGTGACTCATTTATTTTTATGAAAGCATCATTGCTGTATGTGAGCTCTAGCGTGGGCTGCTGCAGGTTTTGTAAGCTGTCCTGAGTGAAGTCCCAGTATTTGTCTTGTTGACAGCATTGCAGGCGGTCTGGTGTGCTTTGTGCCGAGGCTGCAGAATCACTAGCGGCATCTGCTGTGGCCTGTGCGCATGCTACTGCTGTAAGTGTCCGCGACGTTTTGCTACTGGGTCTCTTGATGTGCGTTTTGGCGTGGCCTTGGGTATACACAACAGTCTACATACGTATAATCCACCCGTGCTGTGATCTACTGCATGTGGACCGCGCAGGTCCTGTGGGCTGCCGTTGCACGCAAGCCCAGCTCACGACTGTGTCGTGGCACATGACTGTCGTGGCTCATAACTGTCGTGGCATGAAGGGTTTAGGGCTTTGGGTTAGAGATTATGAGTTATGGGTTATCGGTTTTGGGTTATGTTAACTTGATAACTTGGTGACTTGATAACTTGGTGACTTAATAACTAGCTGATAACTGATAACTTGTTAACTTGATGACTTTATAGCTCGGTGAATAGATGAGTTGATATCCCAGAACAATACCCTAGGGACACCAGTCTCGGCACACCAGGTCTGGAACACAGTGTTGTGTTGCCTCAATTGCAAGGCTGACTCAGCACTCAGCTCAGTAACTTACCAAACTTACCAGAGTTATCAAAGGTGTACAGTTATAAGAGCTGAACAACAGTCTTTCTGAGCAATAGGACCATACTGCTTCACGGTGGCAAGACCATACTGCTATTCACAAACAATCAGAACCAATCACCACTGCAGGAGGCAGTGCAGCTCATCTCAGGTGTAGTATACCAGGTTTATCATACATGAAGTATGCTGCATACGGTACGTAGTCCTTCCCACTGAATAGCAACCAATTTGTCTAGAGTCTCAGTTACTACTGTGTTTATTTCTTTGACTGCAGTGATGTCTGGATTTTGCTGACAATAAACATGAGCGTAGCTAGTGTAGCGTTTGCAGATCTCAGTTACATTTGAAGTCGCTGTTCAGCTTGCCTGTTGTGCCTTGCTTAGGCTGGGCAGAACATGCAGTGCGTATGAGCTGCGATCGGCTGCTGCATATCCTGCACATAGCCAGTACTATATATACTTATCCCATGTGGGTGACTCGGGATGCCATTTGCGGTACCTACATCTCTAGCACCAAACAAGAATGTCTTTAATCTAACAGCAGCAAGACTGCACTGCTGTTGGAACATTAGCCAACCAGTGCTGCTCAATCACTGCAGCTGGCCAAACCAGGAGGCAGCTGACGACGCTTTCTTCTGGCGTGAACTGCTGCCAGAATGTATATCACTCGATCGCGTTTGAGCCAACAAGTCTGCTGCTGCTGTTGTTGCTTGAATTGTAACAAAGATTTATAAAGCGGGGCATCGGCCGTGCCAGAGAACTGGGTGCCCTAGCCGCCTCAATTGAGCTCATACCCCTCGTTAAAGTAGCAGACCCAGAAGCCTTTGATTACGCTCCATTTGGGCGGGGAGGGCTGTCAGGATGTGCATCATAGTATACCATAAGGTATGACATGTCTTCTGCTGCTGCTGCTGCTGCTGCTCAACGCTAGGGAGCAGATCATCGGCCGTGCAAGGGAACTGGGTGCTCTAGCCGTCTCAATCGAGCTCATACCCCTGGTTCAACTAGCAGATCCAGAAGCCTTCAACTACGCTCCATTTTGGCGGGAGGTGCTGTCGGAGAGTGCATCGGCGGCCCGGGGTTTAACAGGCAGCCTGCAAGATCAAAGTGAGGGCCAGGATGTTGCGTCACAGATGGAAGAACAAGCAGAGGGGCTATCTGTAAGTGATTCCTACCAATTCGGCTCTGGCATTTCAGCTTATGACACCTGAGTTGGAGTAACTGGCTGCGTTTGGCTCTATCTTTCACCTTGCGAAGGCCTGCTGATTGTTGGTGGGCTTGAGCAGCTAGCAGATAATACAAGATCAGAGTGAGGGACAGGACGTTGCATCACAGATGGAAGAACAAGCAGAGGGACTGTCTGTAAGCCTGGGTCTTATGCTTTACCTAATATTATCTGTCACAGCTGCGCGAATGCGCTTGATTGCCAGCTTGTTGTGGAATCCAAGTTGCTGATTCAGAAGTCGTCAGAATTGTCAAATAACGACAATGGAAAGTGCTGTCTAAGAGTGCATCGGCTGCCCGGGGTCTGACCGGCAGTCTACAAGACCAGAGTGAGGGACAGGATGTTGCATCACAGATGGAACAACAAGCAGAGGGACTATCTGTGAGCCTGTATCATGTGTCTTGGCTTTGGTCATCTGTCAGAGTTGATTGCCAGCTAGTTTTGAAATCGCTACCAATGTTTTTTATTGTGTGGACTGCGTGCCTTTTCACCGCTCCCGCAATCTCAAATGCTGTACTTTCTCGTTGTATGTCTGCAAAGTGTTGCACAAGTCGATTGACTCTTAGAGCTTTCATAGTTTGTTGTTGTCTTGCTTTTTTGTCTTGCAGCGGGAGATGTCTCTTGTGCATGGGGTAATCAGCCTCTTGCACAATGAAGGAGGCATTCAAAAAGCCTTTCGCACCTTGCATAGACCATTCAATGATGGTCACCTATCAATCATTGATACGTCACCCTGGGGCGATGTCGTGGCGGTGTGCATGCTTTCTGTTTGTCGCACTGTCCACCTCACTCACTCATTTACCAGTTGCTTACAGTCCGCATGTAAAGCATCGGGCGCTGCGCCGATGTCCGTACGGCTATGGCTGACTGGTAGCGATCATTTTTACTGATTGAATCTTGTCCTGCAGAGGAAGATTGCTCGTGTGCAAGGCATGGGGTGATTAGCCTTTTTGCCTTTTGAAGTAGCAGTCAAAGCCCTTCGCACCTTGCACAGGCCATTCAATGATGGTATAATACAATCGATCAGTGATCTGTCAGGCTGGGGCGATGTTGCAGTGGAGTGCATGCTCTCTGTGTGTTGCACTGACCACCTCACCCCCCTTATCTGACCTTCTGCTGTCCTGCAGAGGAAGGTTGCTCGTGTGCAAGGCATGGGCTAATTAGCCTTTTTGCCTTAAAGTTATGAAGTAGCAGTCAAAGCCCTTCGCACCTTGCATAGGCCATCCAATGATGGTACAATTCAAGCGATCAGTGATCTGTCAGGCTGGGGCGATGTCACAGTGGAGTGCATGCTCTCTGTGTGGTACACTGTCCTTATGCACTCATCTCATTCCTTTTCCAAAGAGAAGGCTGTCGCAAGTTCTTAAATGCGCAGAAACCAGTCCTAGACTGAGCTTTTTGCTATCCATGGCCTATAATATCTAATTTGGTGCAACGACGGTGGACCTCTGCTGTCCTGCAGAGGAAGATTGCTCGTGTGCAAGGCATGGGGTACAGGGCTACTCGAAAGCGCCCCTTGGCATCTATGAAGTGGGCCCTCAGTCCAGAATTCAAGATTGGGGTGCAGGTGCGGAGGTTTTTTGTTACTGCGGGTAAAGGTATCTGCTATTTGAACAGAGCTTGCATGCATGTAGAGCCTTTGTGCAGCTGGCGGCGGACAGCCCTTCCTGCAGAACCATGTATTTAAGCTGTCTACCAGCCCCCCCAGCTCTATGGCCGTCGGCCCTGCGCACAGCCCATTTTCATGTTGCTTTACTGATTTTGCGCTGGCGCAACTAACCAAGGAACCAATGTAAATACACATTGAAGGCCACAGGGGAGCCATTAGCACTGATAGCCCTGTCCTGACAGACTCTGACACCTTGGAAACTGCAGGAACCTGCTTGCGAGTTTGCCATTTTTATTTGGTCTGATAGACTCTGACACACCAACCTGCAACACCCGCTGACATCTTCATGTTGTGGTGTCTGCTGCTTTATCTGTATGCAGCTGTTTTTGTCTTGGTACAACCAGCCAAGGCTACAACTTATGTAAGTATGTGTCATGTGCTACTGCCGAGCTCCTGCACAAGAGCTATGCTTTGATAGTTTCCAACTCTGTGACATTCAAAACCATGCTGTCATGAACGCATGTGCTCTGTTGCTGATCCATCTGCATGCAGTTATTTGCGCTGGTGCAGCCCGCCAAGGCTCCAAGTTACAAGTATGTATCTCGAGCCACTGCCAAGCTTCTGCGAAAGAGCAACGCCTTGATAGACTCCGACACTGGCGCTCGCCTCCAAGGGGTGCAACATAAGTGTCTACCACCGCCCAAGGATGCGAACAGATTTCCAAAGGTGGGGTGAAAGCGTATGAGCGAGTTGTTCATCACACTATTTATGGTTATTGTTTGGAAGGGTTGTCTGTTGCATGGTGCTTCAAGCACAGTAGAACCTGGAGGTGTCAAAGCCTGATCAGACTCTGACACGGGCGCTCGCCTGCGAGGAGCACGAGACGAGTGTCTACCACCACCCAAGGACACCATCCAGCGCACACCAATTATTGTGAGCAAGTACATGACCTAATCAACCTGAGCATGCGCCACACACCAAAGCCCGTGCCTGGCATCTGCGCTCGCAAAATCTTATTAGCCCATTCTCTGCCATATCAGGGCCCGAGCCTTGATTACCTCTTGACCGCTCAGGCACTGTGAGCACAAGCGTCGTTGTGGATCCCAGACAAGCCTGGCTCATGTTGTTGATCTACACCACACGCAAGTAAAACTTTGAATCGCTGAATTCCCCTCGTGTGGGTATGCCACATCAAAAGCAAACCTGACATCAGATTTGCTGAACTCCGTGATGTTGCTGTAGGTCCCTCTAACAAAGGCGGAAGAAAAGGAGCTCAGAACCTTGCGTTCCAAGGGCCTGACCCTCCTAGGGTTCAAACCCCTATCAGCCCTGAAGGATTGGCATCAGCTGTCACCATCACGCTTTGTGTACCCGGATGAGAGAGCCGTGAAGGGCAGTACTGCGGCATTTGCGGCATTGCACGCTGCATGTCAACCACAAACAAGTAAGCAGTTTACATTCAACCCATTTACTGTGCACCACCTGCAGGTTGTGTTGAAATCAAACCTAAAACATTTCAGAGTACAGGCAAGCAAGGCACTGCTGTGAGTTTGATAGGCAGCTAAGGAGTTGGGTGGAGTTGCACTAAGTCAGCTCGGTGAAGTTGCCTTGCTATGCTGAGTAGATTTAGGTGAATGAATGAACGAGCTCCGCATAGCGCTTTCAAGAGAGCGCTAGCGTAAGTTGAGTGAGGGTAATGTGGGTGTCGGGCCGACTTCACATTCCCTACCGTCCGTTCTCGTCCCCGAAGGGGCGAGAGGGCTGTAGATTTAGGTTAGAATGCCATACACCGGATACACGCATGCGTGGTGATGTAAGATTGTTGAATTTTGCATGCAGTTGTTGTTTTGTTTGCGTGCAGTATCAACGGATTCATGCCTGGAGGGTGGCTACATGTACTCAGTATATCTGTTGCGGCGTAGTAACATCAGGTTCTATGCATTGCTGCGGGAGTCTCAATCAATCTGCAGCAGCTTCTTGTGGCAGTCACTATCCGACCACGCTGTTTCCCAATCTCCGAACCAGACTTCATGACAGCTAAAGGGTACATACTGATGGATGCCTGGGGTTTGCGCCTTCGATGCAAGTATGGCAGTGATGGAATCACTGCATTGGGTGTTGTTGTTTCCGTCCCTGAAATGGGGCGCGGGGCCGATGGCAATGGAGCTATGGCTGGTGGTTAGCTTGTATGGCAAATGTGTACATACACTGCTGTGCCTTGCAGGAAATCCTCAAATAGCTATCTGCAGCTTCGTCCGGCAGGCTGCATCTGCCCCGCAACTAGTGGCCCTTGTGCCCACACTTGAAGAGGTGGACGAGGACGGCCTACAGGTACAGAGCTCTCAGCGCTTTAGGTCCAGTTTAGGTTTAGGTATGAGTACCCAGAAGGTAGCCAACGTCCTTTTGCAAGTGGGTTGCTTGCTGTACTGGCAGCCCTGGAGGGTAGATGATGCTACCACTTGCTTCTTCAGGGCTGCTATCATGGTTAAGTTGTGTGTAAGTTTACTTGTCAGGATCTGTGCAACAAGCAATGTCTGCCCCACAACTAGTGGCCCTCGTACCCACACTTGAAGAGGTGGACGAGGACGGCCTGCAGGTACAAACCCTTTCCGTGCTTGCTGTACTGCTCTGGGGTTGTATATCGCGCCTCTGGAATGCGGTGCGGGGCCAATGGCGATGCAGCTATGGCTGGCGGGTAGCTGATGATTAAAGTGCTGACTGTACTGGCAGCTCAAGAGGGTTGATGACGCCACCCCATGCACCTTGAAAGCTGCTGTTGCGGTTGAGTTGTTCTGGGTTCACTTGTCGGGATCTGTGCGACAAGCGGCTTCTGCCCCACAAGTGGTGGCCCTTGCACCCACACTCAATGAGGTGGACGAGGACGGTCTGCAGGTACAAACGCTTTCTGTGTTTACTGTATTGCTTTGGGTTTCTATCCCCGCCTTTGAAACGGGGTGCGGGGTCGATGGCCATAGAGCTACGGCTGGTGGGTGGCGTGGAATTGCAGTGCTTACTGTATTGGCAGCTCTAGATGCTAGATGATGCCACCACATGCACCTTCAAGACTGCTTTCGCTGTTAGGTTGTTTGTGGGTTTACTTCTTAGGGTTGATACGTGGTGCCCCACAACTGGTGGCCCTTTGCACCCATACTTGAAGAGTGCTAGGCATGCCCATCTAAACCAGCCTTGCCTTGGTTCTGTTTTGCTTGCAGTTATGTCCCACTGGCTTCCAGATGATCTATCTGCCCTACAGAGATGACCTGAGGACCCCGGAGTCTGATCCATCCCTGGTAGGCAAGATTCTCACAGATGGCCGACCAGCACGTGCTACAGAAGAGCAGGTGATATTCCGCCTTGTGCATTGTGCTCTTTGTGCATTGTGTGATTTGTGCATTTTGTGCTTCTTGCATGGCATGTGTTCTGATCCAGGACTAGTAGGCAAGATACTTACAGATGGCCAGCCAGCACGCGCTACAGAAGAGCGGTGACTTTGTAGCCTTGTGCATTGTGTTACTTGTGCATTGTGTGGTTCGTGCAATCAATGCACAATGTGTTCTGTGCATTGGGTAGCCTTTTGCATTGTGTGATCTGTGCATTGTATGATTTGTGCATTGCGTAATCTGTGCATGTGTGTCGTGTGCATTGTGTGTTATGTGCAGTGTCTGTTCTGTATGTTGTGGATTGTGTTATCTGTGCATTGCGTTATGTGCATTGTGTGATTTGTGCGTTATTCTTATGCGTATTACTATGCACCAGTGTGATTTGTGCATGACGTCCAATGAGGGTTGAGGATATCTATTCCGTGCATTGTGATCTGTGCTTCACAGTTGTCATTTCTGGATAATGATTGGGCAGTAACAAGGAACTGCAGCAGTTGGAGAGGTGCTAAGGACATTGCAATGCTGCCACACTGGCTAACAGCTATCAACCAGCCCTCTCGCCCCTTCGGGGACGAGAGCGGACGGTAGGGAATGTGAAGTCGCCCCGACACACACACATTACCCTCCCTTAACTTACGCTAGCGCTCTCGTGAAAGCGCTATGCGGAGCTCATTCATTCATTCATTCACAGCTATCAGCTCTTGTTCTCTTCCCAAATTGCGCAGTCTGAATACATCATCAGGCTGCATATCAACAAATGCGTCAGTATGGCTCGGTTATCCATATTGAAAGTCGTAATGCTATGCTGTCATGGCTGTGTTGTATAATGCTTCAGATTGAATGAGGAAGTAACGTTATAACATGCTGTGTGGCTGGTGCTTGCAGATTGATGCTGCTGCCAAGCTGCATATGCCCCAGTCAGTACAGTGGCGGCCTGGGTGAGGGGGCAGGGGGGCTACTTCAGTGCTGGCCGGTCGGTAGTACGAGCTAGTAGCTTGTGCATTTGATAGCTCTATCAATTGAAGTTAACTTGCTATGTGGCTGCTGCATGCAGATTGATGCTGCAGCCAAGCTGGTATCTGACATCAACCTAGACACTGACGAAGCTCCCTTCAGCACAGCGGATATCGGCAACCCACATTTGATGAGATACTATGACGTATTAGAGGTGTGTTCTGACAGATTTCAGCAGCAGCTGCACTTCCTTGTTTGTTCTGCACAGCTTGATAGAGTGCAGTTTCATGCCACATCACAGATTCCAGCAGTGTTTTGGCGGCACAACCATACCATCGGCGGCTGCATATCCTTGTGTGCTCTGAGCCAGATACTCCACTCGATTGACTGCAGCATTACGCACGGACTGGTCCAACCATGGACAAGCCGGGTTATGCTGGATTAGACGGGTTTGTGTGGCCATTGACCGTATCTGGCCTTTGCTATATACATATAAGCTACCCACCAGCCATAGCACTATGGCCATCGGTCCTGCGCCCCATTTGAGAGGCCGAAACAAGGCCTCTGCCATGTGGGTTTAGGCCAACTCAGCATCTCTTGACGAATTATTCACACTCATACTGTGATAGCCTTTGCGGCTGTCGGCTTCGCAACTCGAACATATGTCACAAGTTTGTTCTGGAAGGACAAGGCAGACACCTCCCTCAAGTAGAGTCTAGCGCACCATTTGTCGGCAACACGTGCTGATCAAACTATAGTGTAGTGGGTGGCCCTTCGCACAGTCTTGGCTTGTGTGTGTTTGCAATCCGCTAGTGCTACTGACACGGGCAGCCATACACAAGGTGCTTAGTTATATAAGCACCTTGTGAACGGTTTGGCAGCACCCAATTGATTCAGTTCGCATCACTCCTGTGCAGGCTCTTGCACTTGGTGATGAGCCACCAGTTGTAGATGAATTGGCTGGCTTGTGTGCCTTTGAACGGGTTGAAACTATATGAATGTTTTATCTGACTGCTGTGCAGGCTCTCGCACTTGATGCTGTCAACACGGGCAGCCATCTACAAGATGCTGGCTTATCTGCATTCTGATGGTTTGATAGTAATCAATTGTTTATCCATCTGATTGCTGTGCAGGCTCTCGCACTTGGCGACGAGCCACCAGCTGTAGAGGAAGTGACTGGCTTATGTGCCTTTGCAAAGTTTGCAAATGTGTAACTGAAGTTTCTGACTGCTGTGCAGGCTCTGGCACCATATGCTGTCACAAGGGGCAGGAAGTATTTGCTTTTGTGCAATTGAATGGGTTGGAAAGTATCCCACACTTTATTAATGTAGTATCACTTCATATCTGATACCTAAGTACAAGTTTACAACTGATGTATGTTTCTTTGACTGCTGTGCAGGCTCTTGCACTTGGTGATGAGCCACCAGGTGTGGAGGAAGTGGTTGGCTTGTGTGCCTTTGAACGGGTTGAAACTATGTGAATGTTTTATCTGACTGCTGTGCAGGCTCTTGCACTTGGTGATGAGCCACCAGCTGTAGAGGAAGTGGTTGATGACACCAAACCGGACGAAGGCATTGACGCACACTCAGCAGCATTGGTAAGCGACCACGCATGTAAAACTTGCAAGGTGCTGATGTGGCAGTGTTATTGTTAAAACATTGTAACAAGTGTTATACTGGTGAGGTATCCACTGTAACTTCTCTCTCTCGAATATCAGTTTAATGTAGTCACTACTTTATACTTATGATAATACTTATCGTCGTTTGTTAGAAGGAGACATCTACTTTGAGACGTGTATGATGGATGTTATGCATCAAAACAGTTTCTTGTAGCATACCTGCTGTTCACTTCTGCTGCTGCTGCTGCTGCTGCTCCTAGGATGCATTCAAGGTTGCTGTGTGGGGCAGTCGTGATAATCTTCCTACAACAGATGCTGCCTTGCAGACCCTTGTCGAGTCCAATACTGCTGCTGGTGTGGGACGGAAACCACTGCTGTTTGGGGCCGTTTTTAATGGAAGCCATGCATCAGAAAAATCTCTTGTAGCATACCTGCTGTTCACTTCTGCTGCTGCTGCTGCTGCTCGTACTGCAGGATGCGTTTAAGGTTGCTGTGTGGGGCAGTCTTGATGGACCACCTGCTGCTGCTGCTGCCTTGCAGACTCCTGTCGAGTCCAGTGCTGCTGCTGCTGCTGCCGCGGCCGTTACAATGGGCGTCATGAACAATCTCTTGTAGCAAATTTGTAGTTCACTGCTGCTGCTGCTGCTCGTACTGCAGGATGCATTCAAGGTTGCTGTGTGGGGCAGTCTTGATGGACCTCCTGCTGCTGAGAAGAAGCCAGCAACTAAGAGGAAAGCACCAGACTCAAACGCACAGGTGGGGAGATCAGCTATCAGCACATACTGGATTCCTGTGGTGATTTGCAACAGCTGCTTGCATGCAACATCTGCGCAGCTGTTGCACGAGTAGATGAAGCGCTCTAAAGGACATGCATCCGGATGTGGATACAGTGTTATAATGTGGTTGCTGGAGGTCGGCCACAATTACAGTAGTCATTGATATGCGCGTCTTGCATTCAGATGACCAGTGTGCTGTCTCCTTTGGTTGAAAGCTGTTGCGTCGGGCAGACTAAACACAGCTTGATGGAAAGTCCGACAGGTCTAATATGACGGGGAGCCATTGACTGCAGCCTTGCATAGGCAGTATCTGCCACAAATCATGGTGTCCATTATAACAGCTCCCTTGTGCTTGCAGCATGCTAACACGCTAATATTTGACATGTGTTTATGTGTAGAAAGCTGAGTTTATTACATGTGCCAGCCGGTGGGATTTGGTATGTGGACTCAGGCTAGCCACAACAGCAAGCACCTTCTTCCCTGGCCCACTCAATGCTAGGCTGTGGTTTTAATCAGCATCGCAGACATCACAAATGCGATCACCTTTCAATTGCAACACATGCCAGTGTAACAAAATAGCACAACCTATACGATCGGGCTGGCATAGCCTCCACATTAGACGCGGAGCCACCAACTCTGCACCATGAATACAATCAACTCGTTATACATTTTAATGCTCCATCCTTTTTCCCGGATGCAAGCGAGCTTACCTGAAGAGTACAACCAGTGCGACTGGGCTGCTTGGCCACACTGGACTGGGCCATGCAACAAGTCAGATGCGCTGGCAAGAGCTGCAGCGTCATGCATGTCTATCACAGTTTTGTACTGTGCATAGCACTGCCTGTGCCATGACAAGGCCTGCCTACAGACACACAACATGTTCATGTGTCTGCTCAATTCTGCCGCCAACTGCAGGCCAGTCTAGCAGAAGAGTACAACCAGTACGACTGGCCGGACCTAGCCTCCAAACCTGATGGAAAGCTACTACTGACTATCATAGTCAGTGGCACTATCTTCTACCGACTATGCAGCCAGATTGTATTACATTGTGTTTTGAGAGAGGGGAAACTTTAGGTGGATGCCTCACCATCTAGAATGGTACTCTCCATACGCAGTAGGAAACCAACTTGGTTTTGCTCTCCTGTTGAATGCAGGCAAGTTTAGCTGAAGAGTACAACCAGCACAATTGGCCAGACCTAGCCTCCAAACCTGACGGAAAGCCGGGCAGTTTGGCAAAGCTCACAGCACCGACACTCAAGGTGTATCTCAAGTATCACAGCTTGCCGGTCAGTGGGAATAAGCCTGATCTGTTACAGAGGATCAAGGACCATATAGCGCTGAAACAGGGCATGTTGTGACAGAGTGTAATACAGAGTGGAGTGCGGTACTGGGTGGCTGTTGACGAGGTCCGCTGCTGGTGTGTACTTGTGGGTGTGAACAAAGTTTCCGATCCATTTTTGCTGGCGGTGGGATCGTTTGCTGCTGCAGCAGAGTTTCATCTAGTAGCCTTGCCCTGCCGGGAGCAAAGTATGTAAAGCTACCCACCAGCCATATGTTCCCTGTTGTTTCCTTCAGTAGCAATGTTGCTATCTACGGCAGCAACACAGTGGTGTGGGACTGCAATGTTGCTGTTTACAGCGACCTGGGTCAGTCCGTGGCAGCAGTGATATGGTGTTCTGTTGGCAGGCGGGCCGTACGTGTCGTCTGCTGTTGACCAGCCATCATATGCCATATATGGTCTGGCGCTGCTAGCAAGCTTGCGCTAAGTGCTGCTTGCAACCAGCGGATACGTCGCTGAGGTGTGCTTCTTGAGCCCTATCGTGTGCATGTTCCTTGCCAGCCGTTCCTGCTGTGACGCTGCCGTGTGCGCAGCAGTAGGCTGCGATCTTAGGACCACAGCAGTAAACTGCGATCCCGGGACCTTTTGTATAGGTTAGAAGTCTTGCATGGTAAACATTTGCGAACGTTTACCATGCAAAGTCAATCAGGTCACTGGGGCAAACCTTCAAACCGTTCCAACTCTGCGTGTGTTCGCGCCTCGCAGCGCGCCGGCTCGCAGCGAGGCAAAAACGAATAAGCAGCAAGTACAATCCGCAAGCAGGCAATTCAGCATGCTTGACGTAGGGGGGCCTTCAAGGTGCCAGCTGTGAAGTCTTGTATGCATCGCTGTACTAACGGCCGACTCGCAGCTGCTTCCCTCGAAAATGTCGAACTCCTAACAGATCGTTGGTATTACATCTTCGTGACCTGCTAAGCACACCTAAGCTTCAACAATCCACCTTACGAAGGTTATCAGTGGTGTACTGTGTCTGAAACGTGAAGTTGCCGCGCAGCTGGGCGCGTGACACGCAGCGCATTATCAAAATCGCTAACTCAACTCACATTGCTCGTTGAAGGTAACCAGAATAAATTCGGCATCCTTTTGGTCATCAGGTGAGCGTTCGCAGCCATCCCGGTGCGTCTGTGCCCTGGTGTTTTGGTGGCTGGGGATGTCGCGGATGTGCTAATCCTTCCGGCATCCTCCTCGCAGCCCTTACACCATACATTGCTAGCAAGCGGTGGATCTTGCTAT
>NSMO01014690.1:0-14004 GCA_002588565.1 Coelastrella sp. UTEX B 3026 | reverse complement strand
GTGGGGCTGGGGTTTCACCGCTAGCCAGTGCACATGTGTTGCCCTGCAAGAGTCTGAGTCCCCCCGTCCTTGTGAACGATGATGTGCTGTTGCAAGAAGAAAGCAAACCACTGCTCGCCAGAAACTATCCTCCAGTGGCGTTTCGACGACACATTTGTCGCGATCAGCCCGGGACAAGTCTCGGGAATGTCGACAGTGCTCTGTTGGCAGGACAAAGACCAGCAGCAAACAGTAGTAGCTGCTGGCCGAAGCCCTTTGGCCCTTGCCGGGCCCCTTTGTACATGCAACCAAGGTGCATGTCTGCCATGTGGTTAAACAACACACCACCTAGCAAATCGTCAAATGTGCTGTCCTGCAGTGTTGCTGGTACTCCATTTCTGTGGAAGCAAGTCCCCCAAGCCACTGTCAACAGCACGCAGGAACTAGCAGTGAGTCATCAGAGCCTATCAGGCCCCAGAGTGAAGCAGTAATTGCTTGTCACTCAATAAACACCCGCTGGGCGTATCAGTACTATCTTCCAGTACCTGGACCGCCAGACATTGTTTGAGTGGCATCTGTTTGAAGGGCGTTGCTGTGTGGCTCAGACCATCGGCATATGGCATATTGCGTTTGCACTAGAGCTAGATGCCTCTCCTGGGCTTGTGCAAGGACCTTTGGATGAATGTAGAGCACACCCTGCAGCGCTGGGCACGTGTCTGTACTACTGCTTATGTTGCTACTGCAGGGGGCCAACAGGCCTTCGGCTCGAGCCATCAGTCTGGCCCTCACCAACTCACCCTACTTCAAAGCAAGCAGCAGATACAACACCAGCTATCTGCTGTCAGCGCTGGGTCAAGTGATTGGTAGGTGCCTTACTGCTGTTTGGTTGCATGCTGCAGTGCTTGGGCAAGAAAACTTGTGCGCATCGGTGTGGGTGCACTAACAGCAGCAGTGGCACGTGCACAGAATGGATCTTCTTCCTAACTCCATCATTTGCCAAGCTGCTCACTTTCTTTCTGTGTTTCTTCGATTCCACAGCATCTTCTAATCTCAAACCCTGCAACCCTCACACAACACAAGAACAGGTTACAGTGGCTATAACCACAGCAAGGCCCATCAGAATGTACTGTTTTGCGTTTATGTGCAACCCTGGCTTGCGCGTCCTGTTTCCTGCAGTGAAAGATGTCAGCTATGCTTGGACAGATAAGGTGCCCACCCCAGACCAAGCGCCCATTGCCATCCCCCCAGGAGACCCAATGTTTTACGCATTCAACCAGCAGAGGGCTGTCATGCAGAACAGCAGAAAGGTCTTGGAGTTCAACAGGACAAACTTTGCAAGGTGCGCAACCTTAGAACTGCTTACGTAGCCCTTCACCCCCTTGTTGACTGCTTGTTTTGTGTTTTGTGAATGAGATAGCACAGTGTGTGTTGAAGTAGCTGGCAGTGACAGAAGCAGTGGTAAGTTGGTCAAGCATGACAGCAGAAAGGATGCACTAGGCCAGCCAGGTTGCCCTGATGCGCTGCCGCCTGGCCCTTGTATCTTCGAGCCCGCCCCGCCAGCCCCTGCAGCATGGCGTCCCTTGAGGAATGTGGGCAATCTGGAGCACACAGCTGCTCCCTTGAATGCATTACAACGCATGCGCTCGGGGGCTATAGGGATTGCATTGATGCGTTCGCATTTCAGCCAGGTTGACCAGGTTGACTAGAATGCACTCGGCCAATTCAGCATGTGAAAGTGACTAGAGAGCCATACAACCAGTCAGGTGCGCTGGCAATAGCTGCAGTGTTGTGCATGGCGGTAGCCACCCAAACAGCTCTCTGGGCTGCTCAGCATGTGTTGTTTCTTGTGTGCCTGTAATACAGGTCCAACACCACAGGACAACGTCAGCCAATCAACATGGCTTCATCCTTTGTTGATGCCTCCATGCTCTATGGACAAGATGGTACTGTTAGCAAACGGCTGCGAGTTGGTGGGTATAAGTTATGCTCCTGCAATTCTTGGCAAGATCAAGATAGACATATGGTGTTCCCAGATGCTGGTCTTGTTGCAAAACGACGCTGTTATCACAGCACTGTTATCACAGCATAGTTGAAGGAATCATTCATTGCGGCCTGCAATAGGGTTGGTGATCTATCAGCTGTGCTATGTCAGGTGAGTCATCTGTCAATGCTGCACACTCCTGCATCACAAACAGTACCGTACTGTGCGTGCATCAGGCGGCCTGATGCACGCGCGAGAAGCATCTGCATGCAGCCTAACCTCCCCATATCAAGCAGTACAGCCTACAAATATCAGCTGCTGCTTGTGTTTGTGTTATCCAGGTACAGCAGGGCGGATGCGTGAGGATGACGATCGCATGTTGCCTTACAACTACAACCCCTCAACCGGGGACATTGTGTTGAATATGAGCAACTTGGCAGCCAGGGTGCCTGATACTGATATGAGGTAAAGAAAACCTCAGGTTTGACAATGTGTATGTAGCATCTAGACATTCTATTGCACGAAAGCGTGGTAATGTCCGGTTGTTGTTATGGTAATGGCAGCTCTTGCCAATGTCCACGTGATGCTACGGTCTTCTGCATCTGTGGGGCTTGCACCAAACGCGTACTGCTTTAGGTGATACTTTTGGCCCAATGGTACCCTGCAAGAGCAGCTCAGGGTGGATTCGGCATGGTTGACGCAGACTGCTCAGTGTGCCTCTAGGGTGCCACGGGTGCCGAACTAGGCACATAGACCGACTGCTCGGCATAGTCACAATAGGGGACCTCTGCTACTGCCACCAATCTTGACTGCCTGTGCAGTATCTCTCCGGCTTTGTTGCCATTCTTCTGTTTAGACATCACCCCATATCAGTCATCATGGTTATCTTGCATTGCAGGATGTCCGGCCATCCCCACATCAACCAGAATCCATTCCCGCTTGTGATGACAACTCTACTGCTGAGAGAACATAACAGGCGTGCTCAGCAGATTGAGAATCAACACCCAGATTGGGGAGATGAACAGATATTCCAAGAGGCACGCAAGTAAGTTCCTGCGCTGTGGGGCTCAATATGGGGCTTGTAGGATGGCTGCCACTGGGCAGATGCTACTCTGCAGCGTATCTGAGCTGCAGGAGCGCATATGTAAGGCATGTTTATCGTGTGCAGTTTGCAGCCCTTTGGTCTGAATGTTTGCTCTTCCAGCACTGTAGCCAGAACTTCGAAGTTCACAGGGTGAATTCCCCCTGTCATTTGCAATGGCGCTGCACAAGCATGCTTGGAATGCTTGATGTATTGTATGGTAACCCCTACCTTCAATGTCTATGACCACTCACACAGCAAGAAATCAATCGTCGTAGGCAGTGGCACTAGTTACCCATGTGACTACGTTGATATCAGATTTTGAGTCCTGGTATATCATGGCTGATGTGAACATCAACCTAGCAGGCCATCCTGCTGTGTGTTTGTGCAGGTGGGTGATCGCACACATTCAGCGCATCACGTTCGTCGACTACATGAACGAGCTAGGAATCCCGCTCAACCCCTATACTGGCTACAATGCCTCCGTCAACCCCTCAATCGACTCATTCTTCAGTACAGTCGCATTCCGCTACGGCCACGCAACGCTGACGGACGTCGTGCTGCGGCTTGATGACGATTGGCGCGAACATCCGAAGGGACATTTGCCGTTGATGCAGACGTACTACAACCCCGACGTGGTGCTGTCAGCTGGCGTCGAACCGGTTATTCGGGGACTTATTGCTTTGCCTCAAGGGGAGATTGAAAGCAGGTATGGTGGCTTGGGGTCTGGGCGCGCAGATGGTGCGAAGGCACCTTTAGTGACACAAATGCTGCATGTGCGGCTCTGTTCTTCACAACTATATACAAACTGACGCAATGGTATATACACTTGTTTCCAGGCTGGCAACATCGGGTATGAAGTCCCAGTATACAGTTGCTGGAGGTGCTGGCCCGATGTTCAATGGAGACACTAAAGCAGCTGCAAGAGGCCAAGCCAGCTTCACCTGGCCAAAGCACAGCAGGGATTGCTGTGGGAACAGCTAGTTCGCTGCTGCTGCAGTTGCTGCTGCAGTTCCAACAGGAAGCACCATGTGGAAGTCCTCGCCCGCCCACCCCCCTCCCCCGTGACTATCACATGTGTCTCTGTGCACTTGGGATTATTCTGGACACGCAGGTCATTCTGGCTGCTGCTGCTGCTGCTGCTGTAGGTGGTCCTCATCTGTATCTGGCAATCTGTGGGGTTACTCCACTGTGAATGGCACAGACCTGGTGGCGTTGAACATACAGCGGGGAAGAGACCACGGCATACCAGACTATAATGCTTGCAGGTGAGCAAAAACTGCCTGTCATATGATTGCTGTTGACAACAAGCATATGGGAGCACGCGATCCAAGGGCCACCTGGTGCACTGGATGAATCAGGCCGTTCAAGCGGTGCACAAGGTGCCATTGATTTCTCAGGCAGGCTGCAGTCGCTCGGATTGAGCCTAGCTTACAAGGACACATTTGCAAGTCTCTGTTTCTCATGCACACCCATAAAGCGCGTAACGTTTCAAAACGATGTATGTATCGTGCATGGATCCTGAAAACCAATGCAACCACAACATGTGGCTGCTGCTGCTGCTGCTGCTGCTGCACGTCTTACGCAGGCGTGCATTGGGCTTGAAGCCCATCCGCACTTTTACCGACCTCACCCCAGACCCCCAGTTAGCCTTCACCCTCCAAGACATGTATCAAGATGTTAATAACATAGATGCTTACATAGGAGGTTTGGCCGAACCCCACTATCAGGAGGCCCACATGGGGGAGCTCTTTTACCGCAGCATGTTGGAGCAATTCACGAGGTTAAGAGACGGGGATGTGTGGTACTTTGAAAACACGGCCAATGGACTCTTCTCAAAGACTGAGGTGGAAGAAATCCAGAAAACGAGTAAGTGTTATCACATCATTGTCCAGTTGAACAAGCCCAGTCTGCTAGTAGTTTTGAGAAAGGGGTGTTACACGTGGATACCTCACTACCTCAGGTAGTACTCTCCACTAACTGGATGATGCTGAAGTGAAACTGCCAATGGCATAAACCCAAGGTTTGCGAACAGCAAACCGGTAAACTAGAATGACGACTCTCTCTGTTTTTTGTTTTTTCCCCCCAGCTTATGCAGCTGGGCACATACACATGCACAACGCATGGCTTGTAACAGCCTTGCGCTGCACACCACCCCACTCCTGGCCTCCATGGGTGTTTGGAAACTCCCACACACACTGCTGCACCACTTATGGTGTTGTACATAGGAGGTTTACAGTATGGTGTTGTACATAGGAGGTTTACAGTATGGTGTTGTACATAGGAGGTTGAGTCGACTGTACGCCATTTACAAGAGTTCCAGATGAGAAGCTATTTCACTGCAGCATGTTGGGCCTTACAGGTTGAGAGATCGTGGTTGGCAGGTTTTTGAGAACACAGCCTATGTCTTCCCTCGAATAGCGATGTTGAACAGTTGAAGAGATCCAGAAAAAAGCAAGTACCAACTCAATGCTGTGCAGCTGGAAATACTGGAACTGATGCTTTTAGCAGCTGCTTTAGTAACATGATGTTAGACATAGAAGGCTTGGTACAACCCCAATCATCTCAGGAGCCTCACGGGGGGGGGGGGGTGTTTTACAGCAGCATGCTGGATCAACTGACGAGGCTGAGATATGGTGATCAATGCCATCTAAACAGCTCGGCTAGCACCTCAGGCTTCACTGGTGTTGAGCAATCTGAAAAAGAACTGTGCCTTTTGTATTGCCGTGTCACATGCAGGCTTGCGTGACCTCATCCTGCGTAACACAAACATAACAAACCTACCAGATAACATCTTCTCAGCTGCAGCAGTAGCTGGAAGCTGCTCAGCAGCTGGCAGCAGCAGCGGCAGTGCCAGCCAGCAGTCCCTACTTCTGCCAAACCTGCTGGGTGGTGCTGTTCAACTTGAAGTCAAACGGGCAGCAACTGATGGTTGGGTGAATGTGAAAGTGACATCCGCTGGCGATGGTTGGTTGGGCTTTGGTGTGGCTGCTCCAGGTGATAACATAGCCACAGGCTACACATTATGTGGACAAGTTGGCGAGTTGATAGCAGTATGTTGCACTCTTGGTTTGTACAGTTGGCTCCCTGTTACATGTTAGCCCTTGATTGGGTTGATGCAGAGTTAGGTAACATGCGCTGATACGTGAAATCTAGTTTTGTGGACTCCAGCCAGCCACGGTGCTTCAGCAGGTTGTAACGACTGAGTGCCCTGCCTCTTGGCCCTTGCATGTACACCACAACCGCATGGTGTTCATTGACAGCACATCTACTACATTGCATTGGCTCAGTCGCTTCTATCCAGCTGGCCTGCTGCAGCAAAGTATGGCTATAAAGTGTGGTCAGTGAGTTCTCTTGACAGTTTGTATTTGAGCCCCCCAACGCAGATATTGACAGCCATTCAATCACCAACGCAAAGGCTTGCTATGTACAGGTGCGGCCTTCGCAATGATTGGTGCTGACATGGTGATCGCAAGAATGGTGGATGGCACTCCACAGGTAAGTGCCTGAGCAAATTCCCCTTCCCCCTCCCTGATTGTTTCTGAGGAACCAGCCCTGTCGCTCCCTCGACACACCACATTACCCTCCCACAACTCACACTAGCGCTCTATTATAAGCGCTATGCGGAGTTCTCTCATTCATTCAATCATTCTTCCCCCCAGGGCCACTTCACTTGACCGCAATGATGAGGGCCAGATTGGCCCGACCCTTACATTGCTCGATTGCAGCTACTGAGGCATAGTTCCTGGTACAGGCTTGATTGTAGGCATGTGCATGCTGGTGTGGTTGACCTTGAAAGCTTGCAAATCAACTCACATCAAACGACTGTACATTTTCTTTGCAGGTGCATCGCTTCACTGCCAAAGCTCATGCTCCCCCAGTGCAAGCACCTGACTCCAATCAGCTCAAGCTAGTCAGGTATACAGTTGAATGGCCATATTTTGTCTACTACAACATGCAGGCGGTTGGGCTTTTTGCAAGCTTGCATTTGTGCTTTTTGCTGAAGGCACATGATAGTGATTAGTAAGCAACTCCTGGATGTTTGGAAGTTGCCGAGTTGAAGCAGAATTCAGCCAAGGCAAACGCAGAATCATAGCCCTGCATTCCCCAAAGGTTGCACACATGTTATTGGTGAAACAGTCTCTGCCGATCCGGAACATATTGATGTTTGACTGGTGCGATGTACCATTTTTGCCTGTCATTGCAGGTTTGAGCAAGCCAATGGTCAATCGGTGCTGGAGTTTGAACGGCCACTGGCAGCTTCAGCAAATGCACAAGCTGATGGGAGCATTGCTATATCACTTGAGAGCCCAGTGACACTGCTGGTCGCTCGAGGCCCTGGCAGTGATGTCACAAGCATGGCTGCATATCATGGGTAAGCACAACTATGTGTCTTAAGCATGTTTCGTGGTTGATTTTTGTGTTTCTACCATGTTAGCGATGTGCCTGTGTCGACCACAGTCGCTTGCGTCATGCCACTGTATGACCAACCACATGGCCATGTCGCATTCAAGACAGATTTTTCATTGAAAACAGGGTCATAGGGGCTGCTGGACTGTGTAGATTGGTTCTTACTATTTTGGGGACCGGGGCTGGTGCCTTTCTGCTCAAAGACAGTACACACAGTATACCTTGTAGGGCAGACATAGTGTGTGACAGCAGTGCACCTGTTTTGCAATGGCAGGTTGTTGTAATTCTGGGCCCTTTTTCCTGTCGCTGCTGTTAGCCATCACAAAACAAACAACCAAAGTTTCTGCTTCGATCCCAATCCTGCAGCCCCCAAAATCGCGATGTCAAGACCATAAATCAACTCTTCTCAGGAGCTCCAGTCCTCACAGATTCCGCAGGAACCACAGCAGCAAGAGATGCCATTGCTAAACGCAAGGCACACGGCATCTTGATGGCCTTGAACTTCATTGTCGTGTTGCCACTTGGCGCTTTGGCTGCGAGGCAACTGAGGTGCCACTGGCTCAAGAGTACTGGACTGCGAGCATCGCTGTTCTATGTTCACGTCATAACACAGGCAAGTGTTGGTATGTTTTGCAGTTTGCAGACAATTGGGGTTTTGCAGCTTGCAGACAATTGGTGTTTTGCAGCTTGCAGACGATTGGTGTTTTGCAGCTTGCAGACCATCGGGTTTTTGCAGCTTGCAGACGATTGGGGTTTTGCAGCTTGCAGACGATTGGGGTTTTGCAGCTTGCAGACGATTGGGGTTTTGCAGCTTGCAGACCATCCGGTTCTTGCAGCTTGCAGACGATTGGGGTTTTGCAGCTTGCAGACCATCGGGTTCTTGCAGCTTGCAGACAATTGGGGTTTTGCAGCTTGCAGACGATTGGGGTTTTGCAGCTTGCAGAGTTGCAGGGTTTTGACACAGAGACGTTCCACCACAACCATAGGGTTTACACCAGTTGTGCCATAAGAGACAGGCTGAGGAACAAGCAGCCCTACCTGTGCCTGTACTATCTTCTGTTTAGGTGTCATAGCCAGGGCAGTGTGCTGGAGTGACTGCCATGTCTGCGTTAGTCAAACCTGAAACACCTTGAGCAACTACTCACACTTGCCGACCCTAACTTATCATGGCAGAAGGGTTGTACTGGGTGCACACTGCGGTCCAGCCATGTTTGTTTGTGGTCCAAATGCGTATAAATGTACATGAATTCCAGACTGATGCACTTTCATGACAACCTCATGTGATGCACTTTCATGACAACCTCATGCTGCTGTGACTTGCATTGAATGCACTTGTGTGTATTGTAGGTGTGTGGTGTTGTTATTGGCACCACGGGCTTTGTGCTGGCGACGCGCTTCTTTGGTACTAACTTCCGTCAAGTCGCCTGGCATCATGGCAAACTGGGAGTGGCTATTCTCGTGCTCATCTACTCACAGGTACACATGGTTTGATGCCCGGTTAGGGTTTGAGTGGTTCTGGTGATTCTCGGCTGAGGCAAGCTTGATTGCATTGCACAGAATGCAAAGCTACAGCATGCTGACATCTGCCTGTATTTGCTCTCGGCGTGGCCCTTGTTTCCAGTCTCATAATCAGCCTCTCATCTTGTTGGGGTTTGAGTTGCCTGAGCTTTGTCTGGTCAGCTGCTATGCTTCATTGTGATACAAGTGCAGACACTGCTGAGTGTCAAAAGGCTTTTGCCGTGCTGGGTACTGGGCAGTGTAGACTATATGTATATTGGTCTAACAGCTATTCACATGAACACCATCACACTTCTGGTTTTGATCTGGGCTCCTGCGATCTGCCCAACTCTGCTGTGGAACAGCAAATCAGGACCGATTGGATCATGCTGGTTTGGCTCGATCTAATGGGGCCTGGCGCGATCTGATCTATGTCATATGTCCAATGTTTCCTGCAGCTGCTGATAGGCTTTGTGAGGCCTGCTGCTGCAGCATCATCCAACAGGCGGCGCATCTGGGACTACGCTCACACACTGCTGGGCCGTGCAGCCATGATGCTTGGCGTCATGAATGTTATCATCGGCATATTCATATTCACAACAATATACCAAGGTAAGGCGGCAGAACCATGACTGTTTTGGTCAGTAATGCGTTTGCAATGACTGCAAACAGTGATAAACAAACATCGTCCTGTTAACTCGCCAGGATGACAACGTCACTTTTCCTACAGTTCCTGCGGTTCAGTTGACTTGGTTGTAGAGCTTCAGCCTGGTTGACACATCCTACACCCCAAGTTTGACCATGATGCTGGGGGTCAAATATGTTGTCACCTGACACATTTCATGATTGCAATGAGATATTCACCAGACAAAAGGCACATTGTGCTTGTCAAGCATCCTGTATCAGTCTCTGCAGACCGCTGTATGTGTTGCACAGTCTCACATACCAATCAGGCGGGGTGGCAGGCAGCAGTCGGCACTGACTCCACCCCGGGTCGACCATGTCGCGGCTACTGTTGTCGCTGATCTGTTGCTGTTGCTGCCGCCGCTGTCCCTGCAGCTCTGTGTGTTGCAGTTGACCTGGTGCTGTGGGTTGGCCTATGTACAGCAGCCGTAGCTGTGACTTAAGTACTAAATGAAGTAAGCTGTACTAGACGAAGTAAGCAGTTGGTGTCTGTACCTGAGAGATAGATCTATCCCACTGCTGTTGCTGCTGCTGCCGCCGCTGCTGTTCACCACAGGTGACCTGGCGCTGTGGGGTGGCCTATGTGCAGCAGCTTTAGCTGCGATCCACCTCCTGCAATACACCCTCGACCGCCATGAGAAATGCGCAGTTCTGGCGCTCGAGCGTGACATGTTACAAGAGCAACTGAATCACAACAGGGCTGAGCAAGATGACGAAGATTCCCCAACTGCCTTGGGTGGGTATCCGGCTGGGGTCATGCGCAAGGATACTCTGTCAGATGCTGTGGCAGCTTTGCCAGCTGATCATGGTTTAGCACATAAGGCGGGGTTTATGGACAGAATCACAGAGTCAGCACACAGGAGACATGAGGACCAGGCGTTTACAAACACTGATGTGTGATAAGGCAGTTACAAGCCCAGGACGCCTGTGCTGTTGGCAGCAGCAGCAGCGGTAGCCCCTCTGAGGGTGTATAGACACACTTGGACTAGTTGTTTGCAAACACTGGTCTGGCGCAGGATATTGAACAAGTCCAGTGGAGTGAGTCCAGAGGTGTGTCATGTTGGCAGCAGTAGCAGCAGCAGCAGCACTGTTGACGTTTGTTTGGGATGAAAGGGCTAGCAGAAGTGACACCCTCGGTACATGATGGCTGAGCTGTTACTGCTGGGTTTATCTTGTGAGACAGAGGGTCAGACGAAGGTCTGGTTTGCCGTGCTGACAGCAGCAGCTCAGCGCGCAGGAGTAATGGATCGTCTCAGTGATTCACAGCCCAAATGTAGCGTGGTGACCGGGCTGCTTGTGCTTTTGTACATTGGCAAATGACATCACAGCAGCACAGTACTGCAGCAAGTTCAGGGGTAGCCTTGCTGATGGGCTGCCAGGCGGCAGCAGTACTGAATCATAGCACAGCTGGACGGCAAATGCAGCTGTAGCTGGTGTGCACGAGGTCAAAGAGGTTATGACGCAACACAGACCTCGGCAGCTTTATTAGTGATTTGAACTGTTGGTGTAGCTAGCACACAATATTATCTGACTCATGCATGTGTGCTGGAAGCTGCTGCTGCTGCTGTGCTTTATGCACTGTGCATTGCACTTTAGGTATGTCATTGAGGTGTGTGGCTGCTTTGGATGGTTCACCGCAGTAGCTGTAGCAGCAGCCCGTGCTAAGTGATGTCGGGGACATCTTGTAGGCAGCTAAACAGTGCCAGGTTTTGTTGAAGCACAGTCGAGCTGCATTTTGAAGCTGTGTGTCAGATTTGAGGCGAGCTCTTTCATTGTGTCTGGCGGGCCCGTTCACCTGTTGGTGCAGATATATGTCACCTGTGTGGCAAATGGTCCCTGGGGTTCATGATTGGGTTGGAGCTGGATAATACTACTGCAAATGCTAATGAATGGTGTTTGATAGCTGGTGCGTACGTTAATTTGTTGACTGCACGGGTTGGTGATGTTTGGTCTCAACATGACAATTTGGCTGATAGCCAAGTTATTGAAGAGTTTCTTTCCTTGCAGTTTGTCAACGTATGTCAACGTGTTGGTGAATTTTACTGTATCAAACCGCCAGTATGTGTGTAGTTTGGAAGTTGAAGGGGTCTATATTGGTCGTGTGTGCACCCATATCAGTAGCTGCACAGGTTGCAACCAGCTCTGATTGTTTTGACCCATCGTGGTGTTGCCTTTTTTCAGATCTTATTTTCACAAGCTAGGTATGGGGCTGGAATCCTTGAATGCGTGTATTGCCTGACAAAATCCAGGTCATCTTGTCTTCGATTTCACTATCACATCAAGCTACCGTTGGTGGTCACATATGCATGCAGTGCTTGGCAGTTTCCGCCCCCCAGGCTGCTGCTGGGGTTTCTCAGTGATGGATGATGATTCACATTTGATGTGTGTTCGCTGGCTTATGTTTTCTGCGATTGCTTTGGTCGGCTTTCGCTTGAGGGGAACAGCAATAAAGGGGCTTGCATACGCCAACATGGCTTCATCGGTTTGGTTGGACCCCTTGGTTTGCAGTAGTATCATTGTATGACCATAAGGTTGCAACCATTTTCGCATCAATGCCCAAAGCTTGAGGCAGCCACTCAGAAATCTTCAATTGTCGTTTCTCCCCATGTTTCCCAGATTCAACATCACAGCAGCCAATGAGGAATCGCGGTCAAGTTGTGTTTTGTGACCAGATTGCCTCAGATGGCGCTGCAGGCAAACACAGCTGGACTTTCTGCATGTGTTCACCGATGGTGGACAGCTGCTGTCAATTACTATCAGTCAGACTGGTTCTACTGTTGGTGGTTTTCTTCATTGCAAGTATAGTTCAATGTAATCTACATGTCATATCAAACGATTCCTGTAGGGGCCCTCTTAAAAAAGGGGATGAAATGGCTTGTGTACCATACCATGGATGTTGTGGCTGTTTCTAGCCTGAGGTCAGGATGTCTGCAGTCGTTGGCAGCTTGATGCTGAGTGCCCCGGCTTTGTATACTGTTGTTGCCTTGTAGCCCATCGGGTGGTGTGTTGATCGTGGCTTCTGATCGTACAAAGCATGCAGAGGGAAAACAGGGGTGACTGGTTGGCGGCTGAGCGCCTGTACATATGCAATACATGATGTATGCAGCATGGGCTTGCCAGTGCATCTATCCTGTTTGCATTGGCTCAGTCACCAAGTGTGCTCTTGGTGATCACCTGGACAGCAGTGCCTTTTGCTTGGTGAGTCGGATTCTGCAAAAAGGTCAGTATCAAGCACCTCAGACTCGGCTGACTGCGGTATCACATCGTCAATGTATCTATGAGGTCTCACAAACCTGTGTTCATACTGATACTGGACCGGGCCGGGGTATGTCACTGGACCGGGCCAATGACAACCTACTCCATGCCATACGACCCCCTCAGCAAGGGCACATGCCAACCGTTGGAGACACAGGATAAAACGCGCGTGTTGGCGTACCGGTAAGCCGGCCCGTCACAGACGAGTGTACTCTCGAGCGGTAGAGGCCGAGTGGTTGCCAATTGAGGATGTGTGCGCGGCCGGAACCATTCGTGCCATCTACGCGCAATCCTTCACCCGTGTACAAACGGACAGCACCACGAACAGCGCAGCTGACCCTTGTATCGCAACAACTGTAAGCGCGCTAGCCTGCAGCTGCAAGGTGGCAGTCGTCAGCCCCGCGAGCCTCAGGTGGACTGTCAATGCAGACAGCCTCCATCCCAGATGCCTAGAATTCTAGTATAGTTTGCGTACCTGGCCTGTGCAGCTCACCGGACACCCGCGGTCGGACTGCTGACAGATGGTGCTTCAGCGCTTCGACGCACTGACCTTGTCCTCGCATATCGACGTGCAAGTCTAGTCGTGTGCACCTTTGCCTATGTCGGCACACCGTGAGGCCCACGCGGACAAGTGCTGTACGTGGTCGTTTCATGCTTGTTATCATCCTGTTCAGAAAATTATGCTGAGTTTTACTTCTGTTATAAAAGAGACTGAGCCAATGCAAACAGGATAGATGCGCTGGCAAGAGCTGTCGTGCCATGCATGGGGTACGCCAACCGAAAGAGTCTTGGGCTGCGCATCTGTTATGTGGAGCCCTCCCAGGGGTACTGCAGCGACCAGTACGTTAGGGGTATACGTCCTACGCATTCACAATCACGCATGCTGTTGCCTTTGATTTATGCCCACTTTCCATGTTCAAGATGCTTTCGAAAGTAGCAGCCACGTCTTCCACAGACAAGCACACAGCTAGTATGCTGGCTGACCAGAAAACAAAAGCATGTTTACAAGATTCACAAGATCAGGTACGCCGCTACTAGTGTATGGGCACCAGGACAGCACAGTAGAATCTTCGGTAAATCAAAGCCCCCACCCTGATGAAACAGGCACGTGGCCGCT
>NSMO01014689.1:0-14013 GCA_002588565.1 Coelastrella sp. UTEX B 3026 | reverse complement strand
CCCCCCCCCCCCCCCCCCCCCCCCCCCCCCCCCCCCCCCCCCCCCCCCCCCCCCCCCCCCCCCCCCCCCCCCCCCCCCGCCAACCCACCCACCCACCTCCCCCGGATAAACACCTGTACTCACCCGCAGCCTGGGACGATGACTCTTTTCCCTCTGACATCTAAGTCCCCCTCCTGCAGCAGCTGCAGTAGCTGAGGAGAACAGCTGCCCTTGTCAAAAGCAGGTATCTGCGTTACATCCCACGCAGCAGTAGGACTAGTCAACCAACGCCACTGAGAACCAGCCTGGTTGACACCGTCCCACTTATGTGTACAGTTGTGTTTATGTATTGCTGTACGCCACTGAAAATAGGCGATTCAGGCAGCATATGCAAACAGGCGGATTGTCTGCTGCTTCTCAGAACACCGACAGGCGATGCAGCTAGCAACAGCCCCTGCTCGCTCAAAACACGTACTGATCGAACACCACACCTTGCCAGAGCGCTCTGCTTGCCAGATATCAAACCAGCGCTGATGGTACTGGCTCCACTGCTCGCTGCTGAGTTGCTCTGTTTTGCTTGAGGCCTGTACTGACGTACTTCTAGCTGACTCTACCGCCATCCTGAAAGGCGTACAGGTGTGCAACCTGCTATACTTGATAGTATTTGATGCGTTTGTGGCTGCAAGTGGCCTAGAGCTTGGGGTATGGCGGGAGCGCAAAGCGTTCATCGCTATCTCTGCATGTGGCAGAGACGAGCCTGCAAACTGTCAGCAGGACCAGTTGCTAGGCTTGGATATATCTCCAAATGCTCAGTTGTAATAGCAGTGTCCGGCTTGTCTGAAGTCCGCCCAGCACGGCAGACAAGGCGCGCAGAGACAGCTCATCACCTGACTCTCACACTTCTGAAAATGCAATGTGTAGAACACGCGCAGCGCAGGACTACGCACAGTAGTACGGGGTTCCCATATCCGATCTCCGGTATGCACATGGGTTAGACTAGCTGCCTAGCGGAGCCCGCACTGAAGTGCCCATCATCTGTCACACACGTGGCAGAAAAATGACAGTCCTTGACTGCCCCTTCAACTTCAAATACGCGCTTTCGAAAACAAGGGAGCTGCCTATGACATTCAACCGGATAAGTTTGTAAACTGCTGTTCCTAGCTGTAAGGCTGTTGCAGCAGCAACCACACCGCAAAACACAGAAGCACCCAACAGATTATACCACTAATAGTCAATGTCAGATACTAAGGACATCAAACACAAAGCCTCATCTCGTGTAGCATACAGGTGCCATTTGTGCTTACAACCCCAGCCGCTGCTTCTGACGCACAGCAACAAAGCTCCTCCACAACAGCTCATCCCTAGGATGTATGCTGCTGCCAACTGCTGGATCAGAATCTGCTGCTGCTGCTGCTGTTGCTGCCGCGGCAGCAGTGCCATCCAGCTGTGTGGCAACAGCTGCTTGGACTTGAGACAGTACTTTCTCAAACCCGCTGAGATGCTCTCTAGTGGCACTCCAAACATTCTCCTGCAAAGCTCGTCTGTACTGCTCCTGATTTGCTGCTGCCGCAGCAGCAGCAGCGGCCGCCGCCGCCGCGGCTTTAGATCGGTGCGTAACGCCACCAGATGCTGCTGATGCTGCTGCCAGAGCTCCACCAGAGCTGCTGTTGTATGTGCTATCAGTATGGCTATCATTGTCTGCTGCAGTGTTGCTGCGTGATGTTGTGTGACCGCTGCTGCCACCGTCAACTTGTGCTGCTGCTGCTGCTGCCAGTGATCTAGCAGCATCCGCTGCTGCCGGCACCGCCTCCGCCAGCAGCAGCAGCACCTGCCTAGCCGCCACCTCACTCATCTGCACCGCTGATTCCGGTACTGCTGCCAATGCCAATGCTGCTTCCATCTGCTGTTTCAAGATCGCATGCTGCTGCCGCCAGTTGGCGGCAGTGGCAGCCGCCGTTGCTGCTGCTGCTGCCGCCGCTGCTGCAGCAGCAGCATTCTGAGTGCCAGCGGCTGGTGCTGCTGCTGGCTGTGGCAGCAGTGCAGGCGGCGGGTTGGCGAGCATGTCTAGGGCTGCTCTGAGATGGTCTATGCCGTAATCCCAGTTGTCTGGCAGCGTTTCTGCAGAGTGATCTGTATCTGCTGCTCCTTGCTTTGCAGTGAGAGATGATGTTTCTGATTTTCTAGCAGCACCTGCAGCGCCATGAAGTAACAGCAGCAAGCACATGCATTTATTGCACCATTATGCATGGACTAATGATCGCAGATGATACATCATGTGGCGGGCTTATGTTTAGTGCTTTCAGCTTCTGGCCGTCACTGCTGCTTGTGTTGTTACTGAAAATGCGTGTAATGATGTCGAATGTAACAGCTGTTCTGCGTCATGGGCATTTGGCCAGCCAGGCAGTTGGTCATGGGATAAAGTCTGGCAGCTTTTATGTTGATTAATCTTCTTCTGTTGCTCTCCCTGCTTCTTAATGCCAGAAGATACTGCCACATATCTCGCCTATCCAAAGCCATTGGAGCGCAGTTACAGGCAGTGTACTGACCTTTGTATGACCGTGCAAACAAGCCCTGCTGCAGTTTATGAGATACCGCCGCCACACCTTGCATAACATGCATAAAGCATCGATTCCCTTTCAAAAGCCACATATGACCATGTTTAATATAACTCATATGGATAGTGCTGACCTTTCTTTGCTTCAACGGGCGGTGCCGGCGGTTGCAGTAGAGCACGCACTCTGCTATATATTGCAGATAACCTTGATGCAATTGCAGGGCTGTAATAGTACACGACACACTGCTGCTGATCAGCAGCAGCAGCAGCAGCAGAGTCAGGCTGACTTTCATTGCTGCTACCAGCATCCCCACCAGCAGCAGTAGAACTTCTGCACTTCACTGGATTCGCTGCTGCCCATTTTGCTGCTGCTGCTGCATGTTCTGGATCTGCGCTGCTGCTGCGGTAGTGCTGCTGCTGCTGCCGGCGTGCTGCTGCTGCCTGCTGCTGGGCGTTCTGCATGACGCCGTCTAGCAGCAGTCGCATGACAGTTTGCACCTGCAACACAGATCCAGCACCAATGGCAGAGGCACTTTCTCAAAACTCCTGGTAACCCTGACCATACTGCAGTTGCGATATGCTTGCTGCTGTGTAGCTACAGACAGCACAAGTGTGTTATTCACAGTCTAACAATATTCACGAAGAGAAGACCTTATCAGTAATCAAACATCTTTTGAAGTGAGTGCAACACCTCGCAAACAGCTGCAACCCACACTGAAGAGTGTAAACACACACTCGCCAAAAAGAGCTGCCAAATTAAACATAACTGTCATAAGGAGCCATCTTTTGAGCCAGCTGCTGCTGCTGCTGCCGCCACCGCATCACACCATCACCGCTGCCAGGAGCAGCAGCAGCACCCCCCTCTTACCTACTCATGAGTGCATTACTTTGCAAACTGTTTGCGTAAAGTATACACACATACAACCCGCCAATATATTTTTCCAGCCAAACACACCTGGTGCTCCCTGTCATCAGCCGCCATCTTTTGAGCCAGTTGCTGCTGCCGCTGTTGCAGCAGCACTACGCCACCACCGCTGCCAGCAGCAGCAGCACCCGCCTCTTGCATGGTTGCCACCCCACGTAAATCAACTTCAATCGGCATGCCTCGGTGTTTACGCATGTTGTGGTCTGCTTCTAACGGCGGATGGCAGAACATCGACCAGTGCTCGTGATACAGACCGGGCCGCTGGGACTTGAAGGCAAACCTGGGGAGAAGGAAAGCACATGAAACATAACTCAGAAGTCTGCAAATGCTGCAAGGAAAACACATGCTGCATTGAAAACACATCCAAGGTGTTAAATCAAGCACGCACACAGTTTCCGGAGTTCACGCATGGTGTGATGTGTTACAAAGGTGTGTTGACAGAACATTGACCAGTGACTCATAATGCATCACAGGTTGCTGAGCCCTGAGCCTCAGGGTGAACCTATGGAGAAGCACAGATGACAGACAGATGTTCAGCACCACACAAACGCCACCAGAGACACACACACACAAGGTGCTTTCTGAGCCTGCATGGATAGTGTAACATCCTGTATAGTATTACATACTTTCCAATGTTGTAATGTTACGCATGCTGTGATGTGTTCCAAGGGTGGGTGGCAGAACACTGACCAGCATTCATGATACATACCCAGCTGCTTTGCTTCAATGCCGGTCAGCTGTATCATTCCTCTCAAACCACCCAGCAGGGCTGTTTTACCACCCCCCACCCCCCATCCCTTCAGAAGAGGCGTTGATGATTATATCAGGCAGAATGGAACTCCTCATCTTTTGGCATGCACAACAAATTGCTGTTTACTGGGGTTCAGCTGTCATACGATACTGCTGGTGCTGCTGCTGCAGTGTCAATTTTATTCATGTGCATCATGGTCACCCTCTTACTGCTCTGCTGATTCATCCCTTTCAAAGATATTCATTTTCGCCCAACCCCTAGCAGTAACCAGATCATCAGCACCATTATTGATCATCAACGCCGGCGTGCTAAACAACACATCCCCATACCTAAATTTGACGACTTCACCAGGCAGGATAACACCCTTCATGTTGGGCATGTAGAATAGATAGCTGCTGTCTGAATCATAGCTGCTATCTACTACTGCTGCAGCTGCTGCTCCTGCTGTGTCACTACTGCTCTCAATTGCCTCAGCAGGACTTTGCTCGCTAGGATTCTGTTCGCCTATTAGCTGTTCGGTTGATTCATCTTCTTCAAAAAACTCAGCAGTAGCATCAGCAGCTGCACTGCTGCTGACAGCAGCAGCAGCAGCGGCAGCAGGCTGCTGAGGTGGCATGGCTGCTTCTGGACGCTGCCTGCCATTATTCACCCAAGTGTAGTACACCGCCGTTGTTCCTGTGTTTGTGATTGTCAAAACGTCACTAGCAGCAGCAGCAGCAGCAGCAGCAGCGTTGCTAATACCTACCAGGAATGGCTCGGCGGCAGATTTACTGTCTACCGCACTGCTGCTGCTGACACTGTTGCTGTTACTGAAAGGTACCGGTATGTTGTAATGCAGTGATAGCTGATCTGTATCCTGCTGCAGATGTGGCCCCTGGTGCTGCTGGTTATCTGCAGCGGGTGCTGCTTCCCTGCGTGCTTTCTCTGCGGCTGCTGCTGCTTCTGCTGCTGCCTGAGCATCTGCTGCTTGTTTGGCAGCCTGCGAGCAAGATTATAACATCTGGTTGACAAATTCCAGGTGCAAACACTCCAGAGTGCAAACATTCCAGGTGCAAGCAAATCAGATGCAATATTGCTGTAGATACATGCAGCAACTTGACAGCATTCATGCAACAAAATCATGCGGTAACTTGACAGCATGTGATTGTGCTGAAGGATACGCTAACAAGGCAAGTATGATTTGAACAGTGCCATGTCAGCCATGGCAGGCCATGCTTCAGCCTGATTCAGGCCTGACGGTCAAGTAAAGAAACAGTCTGGAACTTGAACTTGACCAAGCTATCAGCAGGCTTACTGGCCATCAGCTTACCCCAACGGATTCATGCAAACTGTACACACCTAAATCTGCAGGCTTCTAGCCCACCCGGTACTACATCGCAGATAAATGAGTTCCAGGCCGGTGAGATAGCCCATGTTTCTGCTGTTATCAATTGACACTGAGACTGACCTGATACTCTTTGAACAGTGCTGGATCCGCCACAGCGAGGCGTGCTTCAACCTGATCAAGCCCAACAGGCCTGACGGCCAGGCTGGACAGGAGCTGGTCCTCAATGGATGAACCAGTCACATACAGCTCTCCTGCCTCTGGAGCAACAGACGCCAGGGCCTGCAGGAACACAACGGGCAGCAACATCAGCAGGGTGCAGCAACCGTCACACCCTGTGTGCTGTTTCTATTGCTAAAACATGTCCAAGCATGCCAAAACAGCGTAAACCCATTGATAGTCTCTCCTCCCGTTACATTGACAGCAGGTGCACAAGCAGCCAGATTCTCCAAAAAACAAAACTATGAAGTTCAGACATGGCGCCTTGCTGCATCCATGCCTGCTGGAAGTCTGTACATGTCTCAACAGCAGCCCATCAACCTTCACACCATGTGTACCGTTTCCACTGCCAAGACATGTTCAAGGACGCCAAAACAGCGGGAAAATCCACCCAATGCTAGTCTCTCAGCCCTTCACCTTGACAGCAGTTGCACCAGCAGCCAGTTTGTCCTCGAGTGTGGCTCCTGCCCCAACCACGCCTGGTGACAATTTGAGCATGTCTGAAGTGCATTCCACCAACCGTCACATCCTGTGTACTGTTGCTATTTGCCAAGACATGCTCATGCATGCCAAACAACGCAAACATCAACCCAGTAATAGTGTTCCCGGCTTTACCTTGACAGCAGGTGCGCCGGCAGCCAGTTTCTCCTTCAAATAGGGTTCATCACCCCAACCGCGCCTGCTGAAATCCTGTGTGTGCCTGATCTGCATCCCACCAACCGTGATGGCCTGTGTACTGTTGATACTCTTGTTCACAGTGCTCATAACACCTGATACACGCTTCTTGCTGTGATGCCTGGGGCTGCTGCTGATGCCAGGACTGCTGCCAAAAGCCTGACTATCGCCCGAGCTGCTGCCCAACGCCTGACTGCTACCAGCTGTGCTTGCAATGCTGCTGCCGGCAGCAGCAGCAGCAGGTGATGGAGGCTGTATCACTGGTCTGCGTATTGTTGTGAGGCCTGCCCTGTCTGATTCGCTGGTTGATGTTTTGAGCGAGAGAAACAGGCCTGAGAAGGCATTGCCGATCTGCAGTCACAGATAAACAAGTTATGCATCAGTGGCACTAGGCTTGCGTTTGGTGCAAGTGAACAGAAACCTACAAGTTCATGCCGCACAAAGTCACAATTTATTCCTCATTAGCAGCAGCCGCTGTACACGCAGTCATCATCCCATCTCTGCCCTGCACTCCATATCTACAGGTTTGCCTATATGCTCGGCTATAACACACAAGGAATGCTGTACACTAGTTGTTCTGCATCCTTACCGGAAATGCATACACCAAATGATAGCATATAGCCTGTGGCAGCACTGGCACTCGCTAGGCGGGCTGCTGCTGCTGCTGCTGTGATCAAGTTGGTGTGTGGATCTGATGAGATCTCAGCAGACCCACAGACTTACCCGCACAAATCGCTCATTAGCTCCCCGCAATGTGGCCATCCATTGCCCGTTAGCAGCAGCAATGGTACCAGCAGCATCACCATCTCTCACGCTGCCCTTGCTGCCGCTGCTGCCATCCCTGTTGTCATGGTTGCTCCCTGCTACTGCCTTGTTCAGCTTATGTGCTGCTGCCGCTGCTGCTGGCACAGCAACCTCAAGTGCTGTAAGAAGCTCACGCTTTTGGCGCCATTCACCACCGCGATTGAGGGTTACATCTTCGGGGTGTTTGCCTGTTGCTGCTGCTAGCTGGTTGATCTGCTGCTGCCAGAGTGCTTGCTGTGCTGCCCACTTGGCCAAGATACGCGCATCATGACCCTGCACGTGTATGCCACAGCAGAAACACAAACATAGAATATTTGTTGAGACATAGCGCATGAGGTTTTGCTGCTAGGCTGCTTGATGGTGGATTATTGCTGCCAGAGCACTTGCTGTGCTGCCCATTTGGCAAAGATATGTGCTTCATGACCCTGCACATATATGCAGCAGCAGAAGCAGAGGAAAACACGTGTTATCAAACAGAGACTAACTGCAAAATTCCATAATATCCTCTCAACAGATATTGCTGTTAGGCTGCTGATGCATGTAGCAACGGCTAGCTGGTGGTTGAAGGCAGCCTGAGTCCTGTGCTGCCTACTTGGTTAAGAAAGAAGAACCATCATGACCCTGCACGCTTAAGCAGCAGCAGCGCCAACAGGATGAGTCTCCAATGATACTGCTGTCAGACTACATGCTGCCTTCTGTGATGACACTTCAGCATGCTTTCCATGTAACTTTACAACCCCAAAGTAGCTATCTGACCGCTCCCAGCTGCTGCATGTAGATGAATGTTAGACCGTTGCCACCTGCCTCATGGTCTGCCCAATCAACGTGGCTGGCAGCATGCACAAAGGCCTGACACTCAGCAAACACCTGCACTGGCTGATTCAAAGGAGAGTCAGGTCAACAACCCGCTCAACCCCGTTCATAACATCACTCTGTGGGAATCTGCCGGCTAGTATGCTGGCCTGGGTACAGCAGGGTCACTGCAGGAAACTGTTCTGTTGTTAGCTGGGTTCGTGCTGTGCCTGCTGCTGCTGCTGGTAATCGTCATACGACACGCATGTCAGACAACACGTCTTGCGGTAGCTGAGCGCGGAGATAGGGTGGTCGCCTGCAATCTGATACCTGAAAGTTGATCCTAGCCCTGTTGCTAGATGCCTCTGTGGCTGCAAACGACCAGCCTGCGCTGCCAGTACAACTGTGCCACGAGTCGCTTTGCGCACCTCGTTAAGAGTGTCCATAACAGTCCGCTTGCTGAGCGTCTGCCCCGGCACTGGGTCGCCCGCAGCTGCATGATGCCTGCGAGAAAGTGCTAGACCTGCTGACCCCGCCAGTCCTGCAGGAACACTGTCTATGAACTCCTGCTGCTGTTCTGCCTGGCGCCTTGTATGGTTGAGAGATATCTGCTGTACTGTTGTATTCCTGTTGGCAGAACGCAACGTGTTGCAGAAAGAACGAGATTACCGATGTGGTATGGGAAAGGCACAGTAAGCAGCTGGTTGTCTGTGCAGGCACTCCAAACCACCAGTGCAGCATGATGCGGGCTTTTCAAGCTGCTTAATGGGTCCTTCTAGGGTTTTATAGTTTGTTTACTTGCCTCTGCTCTGATAGCTCCTCGTAGGTACGCAGTAATCGTACACCTTTGGTGTCCCCCAGCAGCTGTGCTGCAGCCCAAATGTCCTGTGGAACTGCTGCTGGGTCTACATTGCTGAAGCTGTCGACAGGCTGCTTTGATGGTGGCTCGGCTACTGTTTCAGCGCTGGGTTGCTGCGAACGCTGCCGCTGCTGCTCAAGGGCAGCTTCAAACTGCCGCGCATCTCCCAGCACTTGATGGGGCCGGTACCTCTTGGTGTCCAGCATGGCAGCCCTCCAAAGCTCACGTAGGCTGTGTGTACAGCGTTATAACAGCATCATGAGTGCTCAAGGAGCTGTTCGTGCTGTGCCAAAAAGTGCACCGTTTGACTTTGAAGGGACGCAACACGCAGGTACGGACAGGGCTGACAACAACTGGCTAAGCCGCGCACTTACAGCTGTTCTACATTCAGTCGGAAGGGCGAGACACCGCCTGTCGTGGCCACAGGTCCCGGAATGTCAAATTCGGTCTCTGGCTGCATGGCCGACACCCATTGCCAGCGCAACCTCTGCATCTGTTGTGCAGTCACAGCATAATCTGCAGGGTATCTCAACAAGACACGCATGCTCTCGTCAGTACACTGTTGTACTGCTTTTGTGCATCTTCAATCCTGACCGCCATATCCTTGAGCTCTGTTGTCAGGCTTGTTGACTACAACGCTTGCTGTCATACTTTAGATACAATCAAACCGCATTCATGGCCACTCGAGCTGCACAGTGGCATCATGGCTATAATCCAGTCACACACACTGGAGGTATTGCTCCTCCAGAAGAGCAGCACAAAGGAGTCAAGATAACACCTAAGGTCGCGGCAACCGCGGGAAACTTACATGGAGCTGCCTGCATACCCAGCGAGACATCATCACCTGCACCACAGGTAGGCCTATACTGTTGCAGCCGGGCATATCACGTCGGCATCGCAGTACATGCATACTGCAACATGTATCTGCCACATCAATGCCTCACTACTGCCTCGGCTATAACCACTGCTTGAGACCGCCAGGGGCTCCCAAATAGCCAGCAGCTGACATGCCTGAGTCAAACAGCACAGGCTGGACTGTCAGCAACTAGTTGCTTTCACAGCAGCGCACCAAGCATATGTGTAGCAGTTTATTTTGTGTTTACTGCCATCCAGACATACCTGTTGACTATCAACTGTCATCTACTAGATGTAGTACCCTCAAGTTGGGGGGATTATACTTGTCTGCATGCTAGGATTCTGTGGTTGAGCTTGTCGGGCTGATGCAACCATGCTGGACTGACTGGTATAAGTCATGTGGGGCCCACCCGCTTGGGTGAGCCGTAACTGTAATGCCATTACATGGCTGTGCCGCAGGTCCCAGCCAACAGCAGCCCAAAGACTTTGCTCCCAGCGCGGGTGGACCATCTAGCAGGTGGTGGCTGTGTGGTGCCACAAACCACCAGCGGCAGCAGCAGCCCAGGCAGACGGGACCCTGACAGTCCTGGTGCACATTCACCCAAGGTGGGATTGAAGTTGTAACATCGGTGTTGTGAGTGTTGCAGCCTGCATCAGTGGTCCATAGGTTGAACTGTAGTCCTTGATGGCTTTGCTCCTTCACTGGCATACGGATTTTGTTCTGGACGATCGCTGAAGTCAGCTGTGTCGAGTCCATGTTGCTAGTTTCAGATCAGCTTCTGCAGCAGCAGCCAGCAGCACTCCATGGCAATTGCTATCGCTGGTAACATCTTACTGAGAGCAGTATGGATGTCACCACTAGTCTAAAGCCACAATGGGAGCCACAGCCACTAGCCAGTCTACTACCTGTTGCCATGCTGTTCTTCTTGCTGCAGAACACACTGCTGAAGTTTTTACTATGATGGCTGGTACATAAGCAACGGCAGCACTGTGCAAGCGTGCTGTTGCTTCTGTTGCTGCTGCTGCTGTTGTCCGTTCATTGCCTCATGTCCACAAGGTTGCAATACAGACTCAATCAGGCTGATTGTTGCCCGCTGGTGTTGCAAAGCTGCTATTGTTGTTGCAGAACAGGCTGCTGAATTTGCGCACTATGGATCACATGAGTGGCCGAAGTGCACTATCAGACACGTCAACGAGGCTGCAACAGGATGCATCAGTCATCCTTGCTGCTGTTCTGCTTTTTCTGCTGCCACAGAACAAGCTGCTAAATCCTTGTGCTGCTGTTGATCACTTGAGTGGACCAGCTTGCATCATCAGACATATCAATGAGGTCGCAACAAATATTCGCAGCCATGAGCCAACCTTGCCGTTGTATCTGCTGTCTCTGCTGCCGCAGAACAAACTGCTGAACCTTCGTGCCGCTGTTGATCACATGAGTGACAAGCTTGCATCATCAGACATGTCAATCTGAAACTGGAACATGCAGCCGTTAGCCAACCTAGCTGCTGTCGCTGCTGTTTCTGTTGCCCCAGAACAAACTGTTGAACCTGCGTGCTGCTGTTGATCACATGAGTGGACCAGCTTGCACCATCAGACATGTTAATGAGGTGGCAACAACAGAAGATCCACTGCCCAAAGTGGAGCGAGGCATGACAACCAAAGCTGTCAAAGACAGAATGGTAAGGGTAGGGCCTGCCATGGCTGTCATGCTATTTACTCGCTTGCGATCGCCGGTAGCTGGGCACAAGAAGTGTACTATGTTGTGTAGCTGCATATGTAGGGCAGAGAGTCATTTTGTTCGAGTATGCAAGCGTCAGGTAGCAGCAGGATTGCAATTTGATAAAGATTTGTAGGCTGGCACAGCCCCAGGACAGTTGCTATCACTGACGACAACACCTCTGCATAGTGCACCGGGTCATGGAGGCATGTGAAAGTGTCATGTGTAGCGACTGTAAATATTTGGTGGTGTCTGATGCAAAAAAAACTTATAACAGTGATTGTGCTGTTGATGTGTGCAGATTGCGCAACAGGCCAAGGAGCACATGATGAGCAGCAGGTTGTATGACCTAGGCAAGGGCTACACCCCAGTCGTGGTGGATAAGCCTGGCAGCACTGGCAGCCCAAGAGAAGCGCCTTAGAAGCCAGGAGTAGCAGAAAACGCTAGTAATCTTCATTGCGGTCTGACTGCAGCGGGGCAGATCCCCTTCTAGCGCAGCAGTACAGCACCGTCATTGGTCATGGTGTTCTGACGAGGGACCATGCATGTACCACGTCTAGATAGTGGTGGTATTGTGCGGCGGGCTGCAAGGGCCTTGCTGCTCACAAAGGTCTCCAGCAAATGGCGCCAGTTTCCGCTCATGGCATTGCTGCCAGGGACACCGTGGCATCAGGTTTCTGAATATCGTATGAGCGTCAAGTATAGAGAGAAAATCTTTCATATCAAAGGGGTGACAGCCCTGGCTCTGCAAGATATCAGTCGATGCACTCCACAAACGCCGCAGCACGCAGTTCCTTCTGGCAGCTGAAGAGCATGTCGCCATACCAGACTACTAGTCGAACAGGCAATGTGTATTGAAAAGTCGTCGAGGAGTTTACACGGATTTGTAACACGCCGTTTCGGACCCAGCAGGCGAAGTCGATCCCCTGACTCGCAAGAATCGTTCGTGCTCCAGATATGACATTCCTGGTGCTATTGCTGGCTGCGCACACCCGTCACTGTCACGCATGTCGTGCTTGTGGTCCCATCCGCCGTTTGAGTAAACTGTGTGTGCGCCATGGTCAAAGCATACCTTCGGTACGAGCACAGTGGTGTCTTTGGTGTGGTATCAAGCAGTTCAAATGTGCTATATGACGCCAGTGGGAAGCAGTTGATCACTGGGGCTTTGGAAAACATCGCTTTCTGGAATGTTAGGCAGGGCACGCAGGTAAGCACAAAACAAGCTCCTGCATGCTTATGTTACCTTAAATACCAGGATACGCATCTGTTGGAGCACAGCAACACCGTAGACACCTCCATGCCGCCATGCTAGAGCCCCAAATTGATGTACAGCAGCACACACCTGCTGCCGTTGCTGATATACTCCTGCATCCACCATGCTTCGGCGTTAACTTGTAGAAGCATTCCATTTTATATGCAGGTTGCTAGCCTAACTCCACAGCTTGCAAGCAGCAGTTCCAGCACGAAAGCAGCAGCAGAAGTAACTCGCATAGCGCTGTCACCCAGCAATACCCAACTAGCCGCTGGTTACTCGGACGGCTCCGTGCGACTCTGGGACATCGCAAGTCGCAGCTGCATCGTTACGCTTTCGGGACACAGCGGCGCTGTGACTGCTTTGCAGTACAGCAGCAATGGGGCGCTGTTGGCATCTGGCAGCGCTGACACGAGCGTAATAGTGTGGGACGTGGTGGGCGAAGCTGGTTTATGCAGATTCAAAGGTCACAAGGATGCAATCACAGACTTGGTGGGTTTGCTTTCAGGGTGTAGTAGTTGCAGTGATCTATATCCATTTGAACCTGCAGGACAGAAAGGCCTTGTTTGTGTGCACATGGCAGCAGCAGATGCAGCAGTGAACAGTGTATAGCTCACGTAGTGAGTTTGCATCAGGTTCTTTGCTCCTATCCGGACATGTTATTTGAGGAAGGGCGTGTGCTTGGTAGTCCAGCTGGCATAGTGCGTCACGTGGTTGTGCCAGGAACAGCACGCAGTGAGAGCAATGTTTGACAGTTTCTATAGCCTGTGTTGTGGCAGTATCACAGAGCATCCGGCAGCAGCAGCGGCAACAGGAGACGTGGAAGAATGTTAGCGATTGCAGTGGCTTGACCATTGGGATTGGTTTGCTGTCCCTCAGCAATCTCTGGCAGCAGCAGCAGCAGCAGCAGCAGCACAGGCAGCAATTGCTTTGCCAGCAGCAGCCGTCCTGGATGTGGCTGCCACAGTGTGGAGCACGTGAATCTGTTGCTTCAGCTGGCATGGTTTGGTTAGATCACCCGCTGTATCCCACATCTCAGCTCAAACAGTGTCGCAAGCAGCAGCAGCAGCAGCAGCAGCATGCCTGGGCAAAGTGGCTCGTCATGTGATGGTGGCCAGGTTGCAGTGCGTAGTTCAGGGCAACGGGGAGGACTCGCTACCAACCGTAGCAGCATCTGGAGCAGCAGCAGCAGAATTTTGTTATTTTTTTTTTTTGAGAGAGGGTTGTTACACGTGGATACCTCACCGCCTCAGGCAGTACTCTCCACTAACCGGATAAAACTGAAGTGACACAGCCAACTGGCGTAA